>APFE031739887.1:6726-22306 GCA_000404065.3 Pinus taeda | reverse complement strand
CTGAACAGGGTCTACAATAGGCCCGAGCAAAACCCCTCAGCAACAAAGGCGTTCCCTTGACGCGAAAATAGCTCTGATACCACATGTAGGTTTTAACCCCATACAGAAATTACCTGCATACGAATTCTAAATCACATGAAAAATAAAAATGCGAGAGCATAACACACATATACACATAGATTTCCCACTCGATCCCAAAACCGGGACTACCAGCTTGATTTTTCATTATGTTCCTTTCAATGTTAAAATACATATTTATACATGACGAAGCATCCAATACCATGGACCAAAAACCATCGCGTCCAAAAAACATGTGAGAAAATCATGCACAAAACCATAGGTGGGTCCGCCGAACCTAAAATAGGGTCCAAAACCAAAATTTTCTGGGACGCTGCCCCGGACCCCATAAAGTGGGGTTACGGGTACCCCTCAAACCCCCTGTTAACTATGTGGAAAGAATATAACACAACCCAACATGGAGATCAGCCAAGCTAGTTGTGGATTGGGTGACGCAATAGTCGTTGGATCGAGGGTGTGAAAAATCGACGATGGATATTTGGAGCGCATAAAGTAGGTGGAAGAATTCACGATAGCCATTGGATCAAGCTAGACATATCGATGGTGGAGATATTGAGTACATAAAGTCAAACATTGAAATGAATCAGATGATGATTGGTCAGGGTTTTTGTGGATCAGATGGTAAGGAAATCTACAGGTATAATCTGATCAAGACGTGTTTTAGTAGCCTCTACTTAAGCATTTTGTGCTAAATGAAATGAACATATGAGAAAAAAAGTGATTGAAAAAGATGACAATGAAATGAACCTCATACTCAATCAAGACAACAAACTTCATGCAAGAACTCCTGGCTAACCTACTAATTTAGAGAAGGCACAAATGAAAGCAAACTAAAACACAATTAATCTATTTTACACTATTGTAATAGAAATGTAGCTACTCAAGCAAATGAACAATTAAACAATGAATCTACACTAGCATACATGTACAATAAAGAGGAGCCTTAGCTACTAGGGTTGGGCCCTAACCCAAGAGCTTCAGCCCTTTTGAGTTAACTCAATGTTGGCTCAAAACAAAACTCCTTATTATTATGAAAACAATGGATTACATCAAAACTGTCACAAGTCTTACGGCTCGAAAATAAAGTAGAGTTTTACAATCCAAAAATATGAATCCTACTGAGGTCCTAGGCCTCTCTACTTATACATCTGAATTCTTCAATGACTTCCTTAAAATTAGGGAGGATCGACACCCAAACTCGAGATAAACTGGTGCTTTGACTTCCACTTGCTCAACTGCCTTCTAGTCCTCATGATTTGATTGTTTGTACTCCAAGATGATGGAGGAATACTCGAACGGAGCGGTAGTAAATGAGGAGGATTTACTTCCTATAATTCCACTCCCTTGTCCCATTCAAGTTTTGACCAAGGTCTTTGCTAAAATTCCTTGCTTTAATCCTTTAATCTTGCATTAAATGCACATTAGACCACAAAGCAAAATATCCAACTCTAACTCATCTCATAAACAAAATATGATCCAAAGTATGCAATAAGTTGTGAGAATAGTTGCTTTGACTAAGCTAGGAGGTGAATTAAGGCCCATATAATTACCCAGTGATGAGGCTCATCAATGACCCTGGGAAGTTGATGTACCAATTTACCCAAATAGGGCCCACAATTTGAGCGCTTCATCTCTTCCGGTTAGGTTTTTGGATGTTTAGGGATTTTCATTATTTCCCAACAATAAATAGGCCTTTGAGCCTCATTGTAACACAGTTCAAATGCATGTAGCTGCCACATCTCTTCTCAAATATAAGCTATGATTTCCCAAGCTAGTTTATTTATATTTGTGTATGTAAACATATTTGAGCTCTTTGATATTAATGAAATGAAGTTTTATTTCTGTTGCATCTCTCTGTATATGGGTATTTCTTTATTTTTTTGCATTCCTACATAAGTCTGGATCAATTTCCTCATTCGTTATATCTTGAAATTATTGTCGTGCATCATTAATTACATCAACAATCCAGTCATCAAATTTTGGAAAAGAACAATCTCCAATATTCAAATCTTGAACTATATGCCTTCGAGATGGACGCATCCATGTTTGAATCTCTTATTTGTATTTTCTACATAGAATATGAGCAGTAAGAGTCATTATAAGTTACCTATTAAATGAAATTAAATAAATAAATTACCATGTAAATAATATTTTACCTACGCCACTTATCGAATGATGACATGTTTTGAAGAACATAGGCATGTATGGCAATTCTTTCCTCATTCGATAGATTGAAGTGATGTCCATTTCCTTCTAATATTTCGCCTACAACTCTCTAATCATCATCATCATCCCATACACGCTGATTTACATTGCTAAAATCCTTCATATATTCTATGCAAAATCCTATGGTCTCTTGCATTAAATATCCCTCACAAATGTTACCTTCTGATTTTCCTTATTAGAAACAAACTTTTTCAAAACTTTCATGTATCTTTCTATAAGATACATCCATCTTGTTCTTATTGTGCCACAATGCTCTAGTTCATGTTATAGATGTATAAGAAGATGCATAGAAATATTAAATATTGTTGGTGGGAATCCTCATTTCAATAAGTAGAGGACTTCAACAACCTCTTCCCTCAAATTATCAAAGTTTGAAGGATCTAGCACATGAAAACTCATTCTTTTTAATATTAGGCCCAACCTTTTAATTTCCAATCTTGATCCCTTTTCCAAACTTGATATGACTACAATAGGTAAAATATTCTTAATTATGACATGATAGTCATTGGTCATGAGGTGTCTTAAGCTATTATTGTTGGTTGGCTTCTAATTACCACTTACATATCTAGTAGCAAATTGAGTTTGATATATCAACTTTAAGAATTGTTCATGTCGATCCTTTGTCCACACATAAGGAGTATTAGGTTTTCTATATTTTCCATCACCATATTTTCAACCCAAATATTTCGACGAATCTTTAGTTCTTAAAGGTCTAGGCATGATGAAACTATATCATATGCACAAAAAATATTTTCTATAATAGAAAAAAAAATCCATGTTTTTCTCATTATGCATAAATTCAAAAATATGCCTAATGGTTATTGTAATAGCCCTCATGAAAATTCCATGTAATAAAAGTTAATAAAGGAAAACATAATAACCACGGTTGATGGGACACTTATTCCAAGCTCATTGTTGGGCAAAACATTCTAGTGGGTGTTCATTTCAGTTGTTATGGCTATGGAAATTGGCAAAGGAAATTGCAAAGGATTTGGAAAGGAAAAATGGCATTTTTGGCACATTTATTTATGAAAATAATGAAAATTAAGAGAAAATGAAGATGAAAGGTCATAGGTTGCATGTGAGGAGGAAATTGAAAGAAAACAAAGGAAAATGAAGAAAATAGAGACCTAATTTATAAAAATGCTCTAAGGATCAGTTTGTAACCTTTTTTTAGTTCAGTTTTGGAGCTCTCTCTCTCTCTCTCTCTCTCTCTCTCTCTCTCTTGGACACAGAGTTTTCTTGGAGCACTTTGGCATTGCATTAATAAAGGAAAATAAGGCAAGATGATAGAAGGAGCAAGCAAGGAAGAGCAGGATCAAGTAACTAAAACAAGATTCTTCATAGGTATCAATTTTCATGTGTGTTTTCCTTACTATATTTGGCATGCATGGTATTTCATGTGGTTATTTTTTTGTTATGGCATGGGTTTTTCTTGGTGTGACAATGTTTTCATCCTAGCCTTGCCATTTCCAGATAGCCATGGTGTGATGCGGTTCTCATTTTTTGGTTGAGATGGATTGTCGGATGGATTTGAAGTTGAGTGAGGTGGATATCTGAATGATAGAACACATCGCCTAGTGACCCCTGAACCGAACTATGGGTTGAGGTAAAGCTAGATTTTGTGTTGCCTCGATGGGCCTAGGAATCGTCAACCGGTGAATGGCAGG
This sequence comes from Pinus taeda, assembly GCA_000404065.3. Classification (NCBI taxonomy): domain Eukaryota; kingdom Viridiplantae; phylum Streptophyta; class Pinopsida; order Pinales; family Pinaceae; genus Pinus; species Pinus taeda. The sequence goes on along the minus strand of APFE031739887.1, from coordinate 18,332 downwards.
ATATATGTTAAAGCCTAGAGGTGGCTAATCTCCATCAGCCCTAGTAATCCGAGGATGGGATATGTGGTAAATCCTAGAGAATGGGTTTCATTTTAGGGCCTAGTGATCTGGTTTGGATTGTTGTAAAGCCTGAGAGACTAGGAGATAGGAAAATTCCTCACGATGTCGGTGGAGAAATCCGGTGGCATCCATGCTTGTTTTGACCTAGTGATCTGGTGGAGATCATGGTAAAGCCTGTTATTACATGTTTATTTTGTTGACCTAGTGATCCAGGATGGATTATGGTAAAGCCTCGTTTCTATTGATAAGGGTGAGGTGGTTTAGCCTCGGGATTCTCCGGTTGGTTCTTTTGGTTTGAGTCCCACATTCATGCTTGGAATATAGCATGACGGTGAATGATTGAGGAGAGATTTGGCTCAACCATTCTATGGTCTGGTGGAACATGGTAGTCCCATCCCGAGTTAGATTTTACATTCATTAATAAGAGGTTATCTCCTTGATATCTTATGTATAAATGTATTGTTTTATAGGTGGAATTTATGACTAATGTATCCTTGATATTACTATTATTATTATGTTCATTATAAGCATGTATTATGACAATGATGATGTATGGATTTTGTCACATTTTTATTTGGAAATGAATGAAAAATATATCTATGACATAATAGATGATAATTCAGTTAATGATATAAGGGAACAATGCTTCTTAGCGATTCTCATATAAGTATGAGACCCCTATGATTAAATTTGTTGTTTACACATGTCAATTACATATTTATCATATGTTTGACGAAATGCTTGTCATGGCTAGTAGGGGTCCAGTCAATCCCTTTTTCAAGTAATTGCATTTGTATCATCATTTCCTTGTTATCTGTCTATTATGAAAGTTTCATTTAATTATAGGTAATGACCTGGGCTCTAAGCTTGAAAACCTGGCTCAAATCCTGGGGATGTTGGCACAGCACTGAGAAAAGTACTCCCTGGACGCTAGCATGCCATGTTGTGGGAGCATTTAGAGACCTCTAGATGTAGGCATGCCCATATCATGCAAGTGTTTAGGTGTTAATTGGTATAACAGCTTAGTGGGACCCATGGGCTGGTTGCCAGAAAGGTTTGGATGGTTCTTGGGAGTCCTCATGCCGATGTGGAAGCTTTGTATGTTGTGTCTCCATCAACTCCACTTCGTTAAGGTCACATAGGAGGTTGAATCCCATCATAGCATCCTCTCATCTCATGTTTACCCTGATTGGTCAGTTACTTGGGTAGATGTGGGAGGAGGGTGTTACAAAGTGGTGTCAGAGCATGGTTCACCCCTTGGGCTAGATGGGCAGTGTGTGTTGGTCATTCATTCATGTCAGTTGAACATGTGCCAATCATCCTTGTGGTCTATGTTCTTGGTGCATATGCATGTTGTCAATCATGGTTGTAGTGATGTCGCAATATGAAAGAGGATGTTGTTGTTGTGAAGTGTGTCATCATGAGTGTATGGTTGGTTACATGGTGTTTATGCTTGTGTATCATCAATGTACATTGGTATGGTTGTTATTGTCATGTGTGAGGTCATGATATATGTGGCTGATATGGTCATGCATTGATGACTAGACTCTAGCTAGACTGATGGTTATATGGTTAGATGCTTATGTATTATATGTATATATGTTTTCATGATTATGTTTTCACATGTATTATGTTGATTTGGTTGATCTTGTAGATGATATATCCTCCCCGAATTGTGCTAAGGTACGTTGATTTATTGTGATTTGGTTTAGCTGACACAATATGCCTTGCAGGAAAGAGATAAAAATGGCTAGAAATATGGTAGACTACAAATATTCTCCCTATGAATTAGATGAGCAATGTGGTGTTCAGAACTCTTTTGATTTGACATACACATTGAGAAGCTTGAAGGAATAAATAATGAGTTGTAATGCGAACAATGACGAAATCATGCAGGTGCAAGAGAAACAAGTAGAGTTTAATGCGATACTCCTTCAAAGTTGGTTAGAATTGTAGTGACAAGCACCACTTCATATCATACATGTATAGGAGGACAAAAATAATGGGGCATATGGTCGTAGGTCTCATGGTGGTCATAGATCATATAGAGATGACATGGTTAGAGATGGTAGGTTGTTGTATACTCCATATAGGAGAGGTGATGGACACAAGTACTACTCTAGTTTTGGTTCTAATAGGCGTTATGATCATCGTTGTTATCATCCTTATAGGAGGAGTGATAGGGTATACTTTCCATATGATTTTAAGAAAGAAAGGCCACCTACTTTTGATGGAGATTTGAAGAAACTAGAGGATGCAGAGGCTTGGATGCTTGGGATGAACAAGTTCTTTGAGTTGCATAAATACATAGATAAGATGAAGGCCGGAGTAGTTATCTCAAGCCTAATAGTTAAAAAAAATATCTAGTGTGAAGAATCTGAAGCAGGTCAGAGACATCAAGACAAATGACTTTACTTGGCATGAGTTCAGGAGGATTTTAAGGAAGAAGTACTTGTTAGAATGTGCTACAACATTAAGGCCAAATAATTCTATGAGATAAATATTGTATAAATGGCAGATGAAGAGTACACAACTAAGTTCTTGGATCTATTGAGGTATGTACCGTATCTTAAATATGAGAAGGCTAAAGTACAATGAGTTGGATGTGGTTTGACATTAGCATTTTGAGATCGCATTGAGTATGATGAGCCTCGATCACTTGAGGAATTTATCGGTAAATTGAAGCATTTATATGAACAACCAAAGCATAATAATGAATCTCAACAAAGATGGAAAGGGAAAGATAAAGGTAAAGGTAAATGGAACAGAAAACACCCACAATTGTGAGGCGGGATGTCGTTGATTTCTTATAGGTCTGGTTAGCTCACCTAGATAGATGGGTTTACACATTGAGGTTAACACTTTCATGTTTGCTCAGTTGGGGATGGGACATATTTCATCAAAAAAACTTTCTCATTCGGTTGTTTTCTTTTGTTGAAACCTTATCTTTAGAGTCAATTTTGATTTTTTTTCTCTTTTATTTGAATCAAAATGCTAATGGATGGAATAACACATTGAAGAAATCAAATAAGGTCGTGTTCCAGGTTCTAAAGCATGTAATATCACAAAGGTAGTACGTCTATGTGCCACAACAAGTAAGATTGGTTAATCATAGGGGGGTGCATAGTTATATGATACCTTTCCCAAATTACGGTTGAAAGTGAGGATTTTCTCTATGATGCATTTTTTGAAGGAATAAGGCCTCAGAATGTAGAAGAGAAATAAAATGTGGCCCCACGAAAGAAGTTCAATGCAACTAGACAGGGACATGGATCACAACAACAGTATAAAGGTGATGGTACTGGACAGTTGGAGTGTTGGACATGTGGTAAGGAACACCTTAAGAGAGATTCTGAAAATAATTAGTGTGGTAGGCCTTAGATATATAGTGCACAAGAGGCACAAAATGTTGGGGGATGTTGGTCAGAGTATTCCTCGTATCTATGCAACACCAGACAACAAGCAGGCATACCATCAAGCATCTATCATTGAGATGGATGGTAAGCTTTGTGATCAAGTAGTTTCTATTTTGATTGCCCTGTATTTAATTATAGCTATGTTAGTCCTAACTTGGTGGATAAGTTTGGTTTCAATAAATAAGTGCATGCAAAATATTAGCTAGTGCAGTTAGCTATAGGTACAAAGAAAAGAGTGCATCATTGGGTAAGAGCTTGTGAATTTGAGTTGAGCGGCATGTCTACTGTAGCACATTCGAATGTATTACTGTTGGTATCATATACTATTTTTTTGGGCATGGATTGGTTGTACCTTCATAGGACAAAGGTGGATTGTTATGACAAAGCCATCGATTTCTTTGATGACAATGGGGAGCCAAGATTCTTATAGGGAAAGAAGAAAGCCACATCAGTTAGGATGGTGACAACTATGCAGGCAAAGCATAATTGTACAAAATGGTGTGTGTTATTTGCAGTGCATATTTCTAGTGACAAAGGTAAGGAAGTTGAGGATGCATATTTTTGAGTTCGTGCCTAGTTCTACAATAGTTTCAAGATGTATTTCCTGAGCATATTTCAAAGTTTTCACCTCACAGCGAAGTATAATTTTCTATTGACATAGTTTTAGGGGGTAGCTCTAGCATCAAAAGAACCTTAGTGGATGATCACACCTGAATTGGTAGAGTTGAAGTTGCAGTTGAAGGAGATTCTTAACAAGGGATACATTATGCCAAGTGTATCACCCTGGGGTACACCAGTATTGTTTGTGAAGAAGAAGGATGGTACTCTCAGATTGTTCATTAACTATAGGGAGTTTAACAAAGTGACCATCAAGAACAGGTATTCGTTGTCAAGGATTGATGACTTGTTCAATCATTTGTAGGGAGCGACAACTTTCTTGAAAATTGACTTGAGATCCAGATACCATCAAGTATGCATTAAAGAGGAGGACATTTACAATGCAACTTTCCAAACTAATTATGGGCATTATGAGTTTTTTGTAGTTCCATTTGGTTTGACTAATGCTCTAGCTACATCTATGTGCTTGATGAATAATGTGTTTCATCCATATTTAGATAAGTTTGTTATTGTGATCATTGATGGCATATCTGTATATTCGAAAAATGAGGAAGAGCATGTCGAGCATTTGGCAGAAATGTTGAGGTTGTTGAGAGAGCATTAGTTGTATGCTAAGCTCATCAAGTGCAGTTTCTTTCATACTGAGGTACATTACTTGGGTCATGTTGTTTCCAAGGATGGCATAGTAGTGGACCCAGAAAAGGTAAGAGCTATCATGGATTGGGAAGCTCCCAGGAATGTGGATGAGGTGAGATATTTCATGGGGTTTGTAGACTATTATAGGAGGCTCATCAAGAACATCTCATATATTTCTTATCCTACTACATCATTGAATAGGAAAGGTAAGAAATTTTAATGGACAAAGGAGTGAGAGGTCAGTTTTGAGCGGATTAAGTAGTTATTGACACATGCACCAATGTTAAAGATTGCATATTTGAACAAAGAATAATTATTATGTATAGATGCTTGCAAGAGTGGAATTGGTCAAGTCCTTATGCAAGAAGGACAAGTAGTCTGATATGAGTCACAAAAACTAAATGAACATGAGAAGAACTATCCTATGCGTGATCTTGAGCTAGCAACGATCATATATGCATTAAATATGTGGAGGCACTATATTCTAAGTAGGAGGTTTATATTGATGAGTGATCATAGTGGGTTGAGATACTCATTTGACTAGTTGAATATGAATTCCAAGCAGGCTAGAAGTTTTGCCATGATTACTGAGTTTTTTTAAGATTAGATTCATCAAAGGAAAGGAGAACAAGGTTGTAGATTCTCTTAGCAGGGGGATACAGGTAAATCATATAGTAGATATGAGTTCCTATGGGATATATCTATAGAGTAGGATGTGGTAGGTAGGTTAGCATGATGTTAGGTATATGGAGATTGTGCATAGGTTGCAGTAGAGTACAGGCATAGGTAGTGGTATAGGTACAAGTATAGGTGTGGGTGAATAGGATGTGTATTATCATCTTGTGGTAGATGGATTGGTCAGGTCTAGAGACATGATATATGTGCTAGACAATAGTGAACTCAAGAAGGTGATCTTGAGGGATTTTCTTGTGAAACCATATTTAGGTCACCTAGGCTATTAGAAGAAATTGCTCGCGCTAAAGAAATTTTATTATTGGTTGAATCTAAAAAAGGATGTAGTAGAGTTTGCTGCTAGGTGTTTTGATTGTAAGAAAGTGAAGACATAGTGTTAGCATCTAGGTGGATTGCTACAACCAATTACAATTCTAGAGTGGAAATGGGAGGTCATTTCCATGGACTTCATCATAGGTTTACCTAGGATAGTGAGACAACATGATTCTATCATGGTTGTTGTGGACAAGTTGACGAAGGTTGCACACTTCATTCCATTGAAGTCTATTATCTTCTAGTGATATAAGATAGGTATTCATTCGAGATGTGGTCAAATTGCAAGGAGTTACAAGGAATATTGTGTCAAACATGGATGTGAAGTTCACTTCCAAGTTTTGGAAGCAGTTGTTTGTAGGTTTGGGCAAAGAGTTGGCCTTTAGTACATCCTATCATTTGTAGACAGATGGATAGAGTGAGAGGGTCAATAATATATTGGAGGACATGTTGAAGATATTGTATGTGATGCATCGATAGTGAAAGTGGGAAGAGTATCTTCCACTAGTATAGTTCACTTACAAAAATGTGTATCAGGAATATTTGAAGATGAGTCCATTTAACACATTTTACAGGCAAAGTTGCAGCACTCCCATCACTTGGAGTGATCCATTTACTAGGGTGCTGACTGGACGAGACATGCTGATAGACATGGAGTAGGAAATGTAGGTGATCAAGAAGAATTTGAAAGAAACATAGGATAGGTAGAAGAGATATGTAGATTGGAACAGGTTGTTCAAGGAGTTCCAGGTAGGGGAATAGGTGTACTTGCGCATCAAACCAAAGAAGATCTCCTTATGGATTGGATCATTGACCAAGTTGGCAACACGATTTTTTGGAGCTTTCAGGATCATTAAGAGGATTGAACCAGTAGCCTATCAACTTGCACTATGTCTGAAAATGAAGTTCCATGATGTTTTCCATGTTTCATTACTTAAGAATTATGTTAAATATGTTGATCATGTGATTGATTGGTTTGTATTTTAGGTGGAACCAGATGGAGAATTCCAACCGGAGCCTTAGTGTATATTTCAAGGAAAGGTGCTCATGCTCCAAAATTGAACAATAGAGCAGGTTAAAGTGTGGTGGAAAAACTTTGGGCCTGATGAAGCTACATGGCAGATGGCAGATAAGGTGTAGTTTATGTATCCTTCATTATTTTCTAGATGATGCAAAGCAGTTTTGGTATGATGTTTGGTAAATGTTTTGGCATATGTTTGGTTATGTTTGGTATATGTACATATGTATATGGATGTAAATACCGCCATGAGCTATGTTATAAAGCTCCAATAAGTAGTATGGGTGTCATATCATTATAGTTGTCATGTTGGTTTGTTTTTTAGCAAGGTGATCATTGTAAATACTGCATCGAGCTATGTTATAAAACTCCATGGGAAGTAGGCTTATTTTCAACGATTTTTTTGATGTATAGTTTTGGTTGAACAACAAGGATGGTGTACCCCAATGGGGAGGGTTCTGTAATAGCGATGGTGAAAATTCCATGTAATAAAAGTTAATAAAGGAAAAAATAATAACAACAATTGATGGGACACTTATTCCAAATTGAATGTTGGGTGAAACATCCTAGTGGGTGTTCATTAGGGAAACTTTCAAGGATAAATTTTTTTCTCAAAGTTTAGAAACCTTGGCGAATCTTACTAGTCCCAAAATTGAAAATTATAAAATGTTTGTTGATCTATTTGTAAAAACATGCAAATTTGTAATAGTTTTATATATAGTCTTTTATACAATTTTGGAAATTTTTAAGGTAAAAGAATTTTATACTATAAAATTTTGGCAAATAATTGTTAGAAGAAAATGGAAATTGGTGAATCTTAGTTTTGGAAAACCATGGAAAATTAGCCCACTTGTGAATATTAGCCCCTAAAATTTTCCATGGTGTTCATTTCGATTATTATGTCCAAGGAAATCAAGAAAGGAAATGGAAAAGGTTTTGGAAAGGAAAAATGGTATTTTTGTCACATTTATATTTGAAAATAATGGAAATTAGGAGAAAAGGAGGGTGAAAGGTCATAGGTTGCATGTGAGGAGGAAATTGAAGGAAAATAATGTAAAATGAAGAAAATAGAGGCCTAATTGATAAAAAGGCTTCCGAGGATCAATTTGTAACCTTTTTTCACTTCAATTTTGGAGCTCTCTCATTATTCTCTCTCTCTCTCTCTCTCTCTCTCTCTCTCTCTCTCTCTTGTGGACACTTAGATTTTTCTTGGAGCACTTTGGCATTGGATCAAGAAAGTAAAAGAAGGCAAGAGGAAGGAAGGAGAAAGCAAGGAAGAGCAGGATCAAGCAACTACATTAGGATTCTTTGTAAGTATCAATTTGCATGTGTGTTTTCCTTCCTAGATTTGGCATGCATGGCATTTCATGTGGTTCTTTTGTTGTTATGGCATGGGTTTTTCTAGGTGTGACATTTTTTTCATCCTATCCTTGTCATTTCCAGATAGCCATGGTCTGATGGGGTTCTCATGCCTTGGTTGAGTTGGATTTTAGGATGGATTCAAAGCTAAGTGCGGTGGATCTATGAATGATAGAATACATTTCCTAGTGACCCCTGAACCAGACTGTGGGTTATGGTAAAGTCAAATTTTGTATTTTCTTGGTGGGCCTAGGAATCCTAAACTGGTGAATGGCGGGATATATGGTAAAGCCTAGAGGTGGGTTCTCTCCATCGGGCCTAGTAATCCTGGGATGGGATATGCGGTAAATATTGGAGAGTGTGTCTCGATTTATGGCCTAGTGATCTGGTGTGGATTGTGGTAAATCCTAACAGACTAAGCGACAGGAAAAATCCTCACAGTGTAGGTAGAGAAATATGATGGCATCCATACTTTCTTTGGCCTAATGATCTAGTGGAGATCATGGTAAAGCTTTTTATTACATGTTTATTGTGATGGCCTAGTGATCTGGGATGGATTAAGGTAAATCTTTGTTTTTATTGATGAAGGTGAGGTGTTTTAGCCTCGGAATGCACTGGTTGGTTCTTTTGGTTTGAGTCCGACATTCATGCTTGGAATATGGCACAGGGGTGAATGGATGAAGATATATTTGGCACAACCATTCTATGGTTGGGTGGAACGTGGTAGTCCCACCCCAAGTTGGATTTTGCATTCATTAATAAGAGGTTCTCTCCTTGATATTTTATGTATAAATGTAATGGTTTATGTATGGAATTTATGGTTGATGTATGCTTGATATTTATGTTTTTATTATGTTGGTTATAAGCATGTATTATGACAGTGATGATGTATGTCTTTCCTCATGTTTTTATTTGGAAATAAATGAACAATGTATCTATGACCTAATAGATGATAATGAAACTAATGATATAAGGGAACAATTCTTCTTAGCAATTCTTAGATAAGTATGAGACCCCTATTCTTAAATTTTTTGTTTACACCTATAGATTACATATTTGTGATATGTTTGATGAAATTCCTTCCATGGATAATAGAGGTTCAGTCAAGCCCTTGTTCAAGTAATTTCACTTGTATCATCATTACCTTATTATCTTTATGTTATGAAGGTGTCATTTAAATCTAGGTAGTGACCTTAGCTCTGGGCCTGAAAAAGTGGCTCAAATCGGGGGACTGTTCGCAGGAAAAAATTTCCTAAGGTAAAGGTTGACAACCTCAATAGATCGAAGGTAAATAACAAACAAGAAGCATACATTCAAGCAATCAAACTATATAAAATACCAAAGTTAGGTTTGAGATAAGTACTTAGTAGGTCCTATGTTTGATGTCAATCTTGTAGGATCAAAGCCCTCTACTTCCTCCAAAGCGAGTAGACTTGCAAAACATTTCAGAGAAGTGTAAACATAGAAACTAGTTCAAAGTGTGTGCATAATAAACATGTTAGATCATCAAGAATAAACATATAATCATGAAATACTACACATGAATCATAAAAACATGAGATCATAACATATCAGGAGCAAGATACAACCTATTAATATCATCAAACATTAGTGGATAGATACAACTTGATTTGACTACGGCACCAATGAAACATTCCTTTGGATCTGTCTATCCCAATCCTCAAATATCACCTCTCAAGCATGTGCAAAAGGATGCCATATAATGAGCATATATGAAAGGAAATAAGGGTTTCCTATGAATGGGAGTATCGAAGGCATAGGGAAAATTAGACTTGATCTAGGGACAAAAATGTCTATAATGTCAATATCCTCTATCCTTGATTCTACTTGGGCCTTCCCATGAGTTGTATAAATACCATCCTAGATCCATCTTAACTCTAGATCTATGAAGAACAAAGAGGGATCAAATCTCTCGAGGTGAAAACATCTCTTTTGAGTGAAAAACTTCAAAAAGGTTTGCACCTCGAGAGATTTGATCCCTCTCAAAGCTTGATAGATCCAGAGTTAAGATGGATCAAGGCCAGTTTCAGTCATGGGCGGCCAAAGAAAATATAACGAACATATGATTAATTTATCCATAATAAGTAAATTCATTTAATATTAATATAATCATTTTAAATATGTTAAGTATGTCTCAGATTAATTTGGTCATTTTAATTTTAAATTTGCTTAGGTACCTCAGTTTGTTGAGATGATAAATATTGTTAATAACTTTGATGATGAAATAAAAATTTTGAATGTAAAGTGACGATGTAATAGTTTTGAATGATAGAAAATGTGAATAATAATAATATTGTCAACTATAAATAGTCTTCACTGTGATTAATCTCAAACTATTTTCTTCTACTATTCTTATCGTGACCCCTTTTACTTTATCTTTTCATATCGATTGTCATATTTTCATATCGATTATATGAAAATGACATGTTAAATCATAAACCATTTAAATATTTAGCTTAAGCTATTGTAGTAAACATAATACCTTCTCTCTATCTCTCTCCAATATTAATAGGTTGAATTACTATAACACAAAAATCAATGTACATTATTAATAATTTTATGTTCTTATGCTGAAACCAATGTACAAGATTACACTCAAATCAATGCACAATGTTAATCCAATAAATTTAAAATTAATGTACCATCATACATCCAATTACATCAAATCAAAAATCAACATCTACACTAAAACAAATGTATCTAATGCAAGTAATCAAATAAGATTAGAAAACAACATTTACACTCAAATCAATTCATCCAGTGCAAGTAAGAAAATAACATTACAAGCCAACATCTACACTGAAATCAATGCATCTAGTGCAAGAAATAAAATAGGATTAGAAATCACCACCTACATGTAAATCAATCCATCTACTGGAAGCAATCAAATAGGATTATAAATCTTTGTCTACACTTAAATCAATGCATCTGGTGCAAGAAATCAAATACTATTAGAAATTAACATCTACATTGAAATAAATGCATTTAGTGCAATCAATCAAATAGGATTAGAAACCATCTACAACAATGTAAACTTTGAAATGGGAACTATAAACTCAAAACGGGAACTCTGGCCCAAAAACCCCAAAAAAACATCAAAAACAGTGCTAAAAACGAAAAGTGTGTATACTGGAACGATGTTTTTTTTTTAGGTGCCAATTTTGAACGTGTTTTAAAAATGGCGGTGACTACGAAATTTACTACGAAATTTTTGTGGAAAATATAGCTTCAAAACGAAAGTGATGCTACTGGAATAACGTTTTTTTTTTAGGGTCAATTTTCAAACTTTTTAAAAAATGCTAATAAAACCAATTTTTTTATGTCTCAAACAAAGTTAATTTTTAAGGAAAAACACATTAATTTTTCTGTTAGAATATCATTTTTCTTTCCTAAGTATAAATTTAACATGTTTTCAACCACACCATGCTAGATACAAAAGAAATTGAAAAATTTTCAACTATAAAATTAAAAAA
>APFE031739879.1:0-11667 GCA_000404065.3 Pinus taeda | reverse complement strand
CCAGAGGAGGGGAGGTTGAAAGCTGAACATTCTAAAGGGTAAATGCTGCTGGAATTAGGACTTCCATTGTTGACTTGTGAGGAGAGATCACTATCCTTCCTTGTTGCCATATTTGGAGTGGGTGAGCTTGTCAAAGTAGAGGAAATCTCTTGTTGGACCCTGGGAGGAGCTTGCACAACACCAAGGCTCAGGTTGTAATGGTTCCCTTTTTGTTTCCTTAATACAAATAAGTCCATTCTTCTCAATGATTTGTTGTTAATGAATTATTTCATGTACTCCTTGGTCTATGTGATGAATATGCTTTGTTTTATGAATTATTCAGGTGTTATGTAATCGTTTGCTTTGTTAGTGTATGCAGGTCTTAAAGTGAAGGAGGAGATCATCTGGATCAGCAAGGCTGGACTGCTACAACAAGCGTTGGACCTAAGGTAAGATCGGAAAACATTTGAATTCTCGTAGAATGATGTGTATTTAGAGAAGGATAGCTCTTGTTTGGTTTGTTTGTCACTAGAGAGTCTTAGACTCCTAGGGAGGTTAGATTTGTCCGCAAATATAACTCTTTCCGCATGACAATGTACATTCAACAAGATATGAAACTATGCTAGCAAATAATCACATTTAGGGAAGAGTGATTTTTTTGGACTAGGACTACCATTAATGACTAATTTTTTTGCATGACCTAGTGGAATAATAAAAAATTTCTGAATCTGACCCTTAAAATGATATGAAAAGAGGGTCTTTGATCACTGATGGTAGGATGAAAATATTGACACTAACATGTACCTCAGTCACCCATCAATACTTTCAGGCATCTGAATATTGTTAAGACATATTTAAACAAGAATTATGTGGTCGTAGCCCCTGTACAATCCTTGACGGGTTGTTCTTCTTCCCTTCTCGTTAGATATTCCGTCGTAGTGATAATGTAGCACGTGCCCATTTTATTTCTAGGGGGTTGAATTGGCCCAATAAAATGAATCACCCACTTCTCAAATGCTTGCAAAGACACCTGAGGATATAGTGGTAACTCATCCCTTCATGGTGGTCTACCAGATCTTTGACATGCATCACACGCCTTATAGTATTCCTTGGAATCCTTATGCAATGTTGGCCACCATAGACCTACGCACAAAATCTTCTGCACAGTTTCTTTTCCTTCATAATGCCCCCCTGCAGCTCCCCCATAAGCTTCAGCAAGAATTCTATCACACTGAAAGTATGACACATATCTCTACAATATTTCATCTACACCAATTTTATACAAATGTATCAATGACTGAAAAGTCGGTTGCATGCACTACTAATTCCTTCTTTTGTTGACTTGTGTATCCTTCTGGTGCCATCCCCATAGTTAGAAAGTGAAAAATGTCTACAAAATGGTCATCCACGACGTGCACTGCAAAGAGCCGCACATCTAGAAACCCTTCCTCTGAACTACTAGGTTCTTCGCCTATTTCAATTCATCACAGATGGTCAGGTCCCATATTCAACCTCCCCAGCCTTACAGTGACATCAAAGTCATATTCCTAAAATAGAAACCATCTTCATATCTTTGCCTCCAACATAGGCTTGTTGACCAGGTACTTTAAGGCAGAATGATATGTATACATCTTGTAATGTCCTCCTAATAGATAATGCCTAAATTTTTGCAACACGTACAACATGTCCAACCCCTCGCACTTAGCCATTGAATAATTTTTCTCAGCCTTCGATAACTTTCTACTTACGAAGGCTATAGGATGGTCCATTTCACCTTCACCACCTTGAGTTAGCACTACACCCAGTGCAATGCAAGAAGCATCCACGTGTACATGAAACTCTCTTTTCCAATCAGGGAATAACAAGATTGGTGCAGTTACCATTTTTTCTTTCAACACATCTAAGTTGTGTTGACATTCTTCATCCCAATAGAATATCACATCCTTCTTTAGCAATTTCTCCATGGGCGTGGTAATTTGAGCATAAGATTTGATAAATTTTCTATAGTATCATGTATGTCCCAACATCGTGTGCAGCTACTTGACATTCTTAGCAGCCTCAAAAATCATAATTACCACAATCTTTGAAGGGTCCACCATCAATCCTTGCTTGCACACCACATGACCGAGCAAGATCTCAAAAGGAACACAAAATATGCATTTTTCCAAATTGAACACTATCTGTTATCTACGACATGTATCCAACATAAGGCACAAACTTGCTACATGGTGCTTCACCAAGCCAAACATTGTCCAGTCATCAAAGTACAATTCCAAGAATGTATGAATGAACTCCTTGAATGTTGCAATGACAACTTAGGAAAATATCGTAGGCATGTTCTTTAATACAAATGGCATAACAGTGTACTGAAAACAACCCCACTCAATCATGAAGGTTATTTTCTCTAATCCTCTGGTGCGATCTTAATTTGTTGATAGCATGAAAACCCGTCAGTAAAGGAATAGGGCTCCTACCCTCCCAGATTGTCTAACACTTCATCTGTAAACATCTTTGGAAATGGATCGTGGACACATGCATCGTTAACCTTCCACAGATCTATGAAAATCCTTATTTCACCTTTTTATTTCTTCCCTTGGACCAAAATCGGACTCACCCAATCAAGTTCCTCAACACGTTTTATGATGCTTGCCTCCAACATTTTATCCATCTCTTGGCAAACCTTTTTCTTATACTTAGTGTTAAGGTGATAAGGTTTCTATTTAATAGGCTTCACGTTCGGCTTCAATGTGAATTTCATAATGTTAAAATCGCAGATTATTCCCTTTAAATACAAAAACTTAGTGGGGAAAATATCATGGGATTCGCAAAGTAATTCAACAACTTTATCTATTGTAGCATCGTCCCAATAACCTCCAATTTTCGCAAACTTGAGTTCTTCTTTAGTGACAACGTTTACTAGCTTCATCTTTAAAGGTGCGGATATGTACGAGTTTTCAATTTGTGTGCCTTCAGCTTTGTGATGCCCTTCTGCCTCTGGAATATTGATGTTCCTAGGGTCTTCTTCCTCTTCTTCGGAGGTCACATTATAGCATTCTAATCTGTGGTACATCTGGTTGCTCCAGTCTGGTTAGGTCCATTCCATAGGTTCCTTTAGTTTTCTAAAGATAACCACTTTGGTTTCTGAAAACTCTTCATCGATGCTTGCAAATTTGTCTTCAAAGTTGAAATTCAATAAGAAACCTTCCTTCAATACATCCCACTCTGTAATGCCACGGCGTAACTCCATTTCTAGATACCATTTCATGGAAATTGTATCCAAGGTATGAGAAAATATGTTTACCCATTCTGGATGCAGTTTTGTTCCCCATGCCTTAGTCCACTTCGCTAGGTGATCACGTGGATCATCCTTCCCATTATACTTAGTCATTCTAGTATTAGCACAACTAAACCATAGCTTCATCATTCTTCTCTAATCTCACCATCCAATAAAACTATCCTTATGTGTACCCCACCATCGTGTAGGGGTACACATATGGATAGTTTTATTGGATGGTGAGATTAGAGAAGAATGATGAAGGCATTGAAATATGGTTCATGCTCAAAGTCATATAAAAATAGATCTATGTCAGTTAAAGCATCATATAATTTTCTCATCTCTGATGAAACATAGTGCAATGCCTTCGTCATCATATTGCATTGCAATGTAGATACTTCATGCAAGTGATTTTGCCAATGCTCTAATTCCTCCTCTAAATTAGAGGTGCAGGAACTCCCCCGGTCCAACTCAATCCGCCCATCTACCATCAGATTCATCTATTCCTAATCTTGTCTTGTTATCTTGTAAATTTAATTCAGCTCATCGTCACTTTCTTGGTAATCGCTGACTAGTTCAGTATAGCATTCCCCTTCTGCAGGGTCCAGTGGCACTATAAACCTAAGTGATTTCCTTTCAAACAACATTGTCCTCTTCTTCAAATTCATGAAACCATTCATATCAATACCACAACCAAATCCTAAGAGTGCGGGGTAGGGATTACTATCATCCACGGTTTCTATAACTTCGTCTTCCACTGCACTCGCACCTTCAATATCAACTATTACTCCATATAACTATCCCATGGGGACGATTCTGTTGGTTCGCCATCCTGAGCTAGATCGGAGACCACTGTAGTGTAGGTCTCCCCATCCTTTTCCATGTCTGTTTTAGTAAAAAGAAATCATTGGACCTAGAATCCAAAATGACCTGGTCCATTTCATAATCACCTATCTGCGTTGTTAACCACATTTCTCGCCTTGTTCCTGCCTTATTCTTGCCAATATTTTTGACCACGTGGTGTCCATCAAGGGCTTTTTCTTTGCTACTGCATTTATTTATTAATTCCTGCATACCTTTCACATCCTTGCTATGTAGGTTTTAACCCTATATAGAAATTACCTGCATACGAATTCTAAAACACATAAAATAAACAATGTGAGAGCATAACACATAAAACACATATACACAGAGATTTTTCCCTGGATCCCAAAACCAGGACTGCCAGCTTTATTTTTCATTATATTCCTTTCAATTTTATAATACATATTTATACATGTCGAAGCATCCAATACCATGGACTGAAAACCATCACGTCCAAAACAAGGTGCGAAATCCATGCACAAAACCATAGGTGGGTCCGCCCAACCTAACATAGGTTCCAAAACCAAACTTTTCTGGGGCGTTTCCCTGAACCCCATAGAGTGGGGTTACCTACATCCCTCAAACCCCCTGTGACCCACCCACTACGTAATTGATGCAACAAAGGGGTGGGCTTTTTCCCCCTCTAACCCCTCGGTTAACTACATGGGCCAGTCGTGGAATGAATATAACACAACCCAACATTCTCCCACTTATTGTTTTCTTTCCACAGGGAGCCACAAGAGAGATTAGTCATTTATCTAGCCCTCCAACGCTCATTGTTTCTCTACACCAAGAGAACTTCTCAGAGCTCAGATTTTGTCAATTCATCTACAGTATTCTTCAAAGTGTCCACCTTCACCAGCAACACCTTTTTGTCTTCTATCATATCCATCACAAAGTGATACTGAACATGAATGTGCTTTGCCTTTGAATGATATGCAGGGTTCTTTTCCAAGAAAATTGCACTTTGGCTATCAAATTGCAAGGTTCTTTTCCAAACTACTTTCTTGCTTGCATGAGTGGCTGCCATGTATTCTGCCTCTGTAGTTGATAGTGCCACTACAGATTGTTTCTTATTCATCCAACTTATTGCACCTCCAAATAGGTTAAACACATACCCACTTGTAGATATTATTTGATCTAGATATCTAGCCCAGTCTGCATTGACAAAGCCACGAATATCCAACACTATGTCCAATCCTGGTCTTCCTTGGTAGCACAAACCATAAACACTAGTGCCACACAAATACCTAAAAATCTGCTTCACTACTATCTAATGCTCCTTTCCTAGTTTTGACATAAACTTCTTCAATACTCCCACTGCATGTGCAATGTATGATCTAGTATAGACCATTACATACATCAGGCTACTAATTTCACTTGCATATGGAACACGGGACATGTCGTCTTCCTCTTCTTGTGTCTTGGGACACTGTTTAGCAGATAACTTTGCACCTACAAGAATAGGAACCTTCACTAGTTTACTATCCCACATATTAAATCTCTGTAATATTGTCTCGACATACTTCCTCTGGATTAACCAGAGCTTCCTCTTTGCC
Organism: Pinus taeda; assembly: GCA_000404065.3. Lineage (NCBI taxonomy): Eukaryota > Viridiplantae > Streptophyta > Pinopsida > Pinales > Pinaceae > Pinus > Pinus taeda. The sequence goes on along the minus strand of APFE031739879.1, from coordinate 5,991 downwards.
TAATCTCTTTTAATTTCCATACCCAAAATATAGTTTGCAGCACCAAGTATTTCATGTCGAATTTGGAGGAAAATTGGGTCTTCAAATCCTAGATAATTTCTTTGTCATTTCCAACCAGCAACATATCATCCACATACAAGACCAAATAAATAACATGGTCACCAATTAATTTAAAATACACACAATGGTCTATTTTTCTTCTGGTGAAGCCAATTCCCCTTATAAATGTATCAAATTTCTGATAGCACATCCTTTGTGATTGTTTTAACCCATACAAAGACTTCTTTAACTTGGATACCAGTTCTTTGTTTCCCTTCACTACAAAGCCTTCAGGTTGCTTCATGTAGATTTTCTCTTCCAGATCCCCATGAAGAAATTTTGTCTTCACATCTATCTATTCTACCTCAAAATCAAAAGCAGCAACAACAAATAAAAGTAATCTAATAGAAGTTACCTTGACAACAGGAGAAAAAATATCACCAAAATTAATTCCCGACACCTGGGAATAACCTTTTTCTACCAAATGAGATTTTTGTTTCTCCACCTTTCCTTCTCCATTTATCTTATTGAACACCCATTTACTGCCAATGATTTTCCTTCCAATCGACAACTCCACCAAATCCCAAGCCTAATTTTTGTGCAAAGATGCCATTTCATCAACCATGGCCTCTTTCTAGAGTTTTCCATCCTCTGAATCTATTGCTTCCTTCACAGTTCTGGGATCATCATCAATAATAGATAAAGCAAAATTTGAATAGAAAGCAGATGGACTATACCTTTCTGGCTGCCTTCTTTCTCAAATTGATCTTCTCACACCAGAGTTTATGGCTCTTCATCTTTTGATTCCTCGTCTACTGTAGACTCTGATTCTTCCTCCTTTCGATCAAACTCTATCTTCTCAGGTTCCTTTGGTTCGAATTCATGTTTAATAACATATTTCACCTCTTTGAACACCACATCTCGACTGTACACAACCTTCCTTGTTACAGGGTTCCAAAGCTTATAACCCTCTAAACCATCCTTATACCCAATAAAGATGCACTTTTCATATTTACTATCCAACTTGGTTTGTTTCTCCTTTGGAACATGTACATATGCATCACATCCAAATACTTAGACGTGAAAGAGAGGGTTTATTACTAGTCCATACCTCTTGTGGACTCTGATCCTCCAACGCTAATGAAGGTGATCTGTTGACCAGGTAACATGCTGTCTCCACCACCTCTACCCATAATTCATGTCCTAACCTAGAACCACTGAGCATGCCTCTTGCCCTTTCCATCAACGTCTTGTTCATTCCTTCTACAACTCCATTTTCTTGAGGTGTATATGGAGTAGTCTTCTGCCGTGATATACCACACTTCTTACAAAATTCTTCAAATTCCTTATTGCAAAACTCTCCACCGTTATCTGTTCTCAACACCTTTATCTTCTTCTCTGTTTGGTTTTCCACCAGAGCCTTGAATTCTTTAAACCTATCAAAGACTTCAAATTTCTTCTTAAGGAAATATATCCATGTATTCCTTGAGAAGTCATCCATAAATGATACATAGTACATATACTTACCTAGTGATGGAACCTTCACAGGTCCTAACACATCATTGTGCACAAGCTCTAATATCTATTTCTCGCTCTTACTACCAGAGGGAAAACTCACCTGATTCTACTTCCCATATACACAATTTTCTCAGAAATCAAAATCTAGAGAGCTATTACTCATACCTTCTACCATACATTTACCATGAAGTATTCAAAGGCCCTTCTCTCCAATATTTCCAAGTCTTTTATGCCACATCATGTTCTTCTCTCCAGAGACCACTAGATTTTCTGCTCCACTTTCAGGAACCACAGAATTGTTGCACCTATCAAAAATAGTGCTACCTTGTAGCTTTTATAGAGTTCCGATATAAACTCCCTACATCAATACTAGTGATCCCCGAACCATCTTGCAGGTATCCTTCTCGAACACTGTTTTTACACCTGCATCATCTAGCTTGCTTACAGAAATCATATTTCTGGCTAATCAAGGAATATACAGAACACTCGGAAGTGTTCTAACCCTTCCACCTTGCAACTTCAACTTTACTTTTATGCGACCAATGATTCTAGGCTTCCTATCATCCCCCATGAAGACATCACCACCATCATATTTCTCATACTCATAGAACCACTCTCTATGAGGAGTGAAGTGAAAGGATGCGCCTAAGTCAATCAACCATGCCTCATGATCTAAATGTGTACATGAAGAAGCCAAGTACACATCCCCACCTTCATCTGAGGTGGTTTTCACCTCTACAGAAGGAGCATCATTAGATCTCTTTCCTTTATTAGGAGCTTTAGATTTATAGTCCCTTTTGTTGTGGCCTTCCTTTCTGCATTTCCAGCACACCATCTTTACAGGTTTTCTTGGAGATTTATATCTCCCACTCGATGACTTACTTTTGTTTTTGTTCTGGGACCGTCATCGTATAGACAAGGCATCACCATTCTGGCTCTCCATATTTTTCCATCTCATCTCCTTCGTCAACAAGGATGAGACTATTTCATCAAACTGCAAGGAATTTGTATTGCTACCTATTGCAATAACTAGACTATCCCACGAATCTGGTAGGGAACACAACAAACTGATGCACTTCTCTTCATATGAAATTTTAATATCAACAGATAATAATTGGCTTACCACAATATTAAATGTGTTCAAATGCTCTGTCATCGAGTCTCCATCTTTCATCCTCAGGCTATATAGCTTTTTCGTAGGAACAATTTATTCACCAGAGACTTAGATTGGTACAGAGTCCCTAACTTGTTCCACAAAGCTTTAGTCGTAGCTTCCCCTGATAAATTTAGCAATACTGAATCTGAGACACACAATCTTATTGTGCTCTTTGCCTTCTAATCTAACATCTTCCATTCTTCATCAGACACTCCCATTGGTTTAGTACCCAGATCTACCGTGATCCATTGATCTTTATCCACCAATAGATCCTTCATCTTGAGTTTCCACAACTCAAAACTCTGACCATTAAATTTCTCGATCTCTATATTTCCATTGCTTGCCATATTCTTTCACCACCAAAATTGATCTCACAGACCTCCCATTGAACGGGGTCTATCATAGGCCCGAGCAAAATCCCTCAGCAACAAAGGCGTCCCCTTGAAGCCAAAATGACTCTAATACCAAATGTAGGTTTTAACCCCGTACAGAAATTACCTGCATACGAATTATAAAACACATAAAATAAACAATGCAAGAGCATAATACATAAAACACATATACATAGAGATTTTCCCCTGGATTCCAAAACCGGACTACCAGCTTGATTTTTCATTATATTCCTTTCAATGTTATAATACATATTTATACATGCCGAAGCATCCAATACCATGGACCGAAAACCATCGCATCCAAAACCATGTGCGAAATCATGCACAAAACCATAGGTGGGTCCGCCCAACCTAACATAGGTTCCAAAACCAAAATTTTTTGGGGCGCTGCCCTAGACCTCATAGAGTGGGGTTACCTGCACCCCTCAACCCCCCTATGACCCCCCTGCTATGAAATCAACACAACGAAGGGGTGGGCTCCTCCCCGCCTCTAGCCCCTCGGTTAACTACGTGGGCTAGTCGTGGAAAGAATATAACACAACCCAACATGCTATCACGCAGCAACTTCATGCAAGTCTCCAAAAATGTAGTGAGTACAGAAGGATCAACCTTTGCGGGCTCGTTAATTTCTTACATCTTTTCTTGGATTTCTGAGGTGGAAGCCTCAACAAAGCTCTTCTTTGCTTCCATAAATGTTTCCTTAGTGTGATCCAAATCAAAGTTGGCTTCTTTTTCTAGAGATTTGTTGACCCATCCATCTTCTTCAGTTTGTTTACCTTTATCAATGGCAGTCATCATCCCACTTCTCAGCACAATATTAACACTTTGATATTCTATGCAGGGTTGAACCCTCATCATTTGTAAATTCTACGTAGGTTTTTGAGGCTGTGTTTTATTTCCTTTCATCTTAGTTATTAACATCAAGCATTCTTATATAGTATGGTCGAACTGTCTGCATTATTGACATGATGGGTGTGTAGGATTCTGGCATTCTCGCACATAGTACCTTGGTTTTATGTAGTTGTAGCAGATAATATGACCATGACTACTACCAGGTCCTCCTCATCCTTGGCCCCATGCTCAACCCTCATAACCTCTATGCTTTCCTCTGACACCTTGATCTGGAGGTCGAGTCTCTGCTTGCATACGGTACGTAGGAGTTATTTCCATCTTCAGCTCATAGCTTCAACAATGGTGCTCATCATGTCCCATGGACTTATAGAAGTTACATAACAACTGTTGGGGTGTCTTAATGAACTTTTGAAGTAAATGGAAATTATTCGTCACATGTTGCCCAGTAATTTGAAAAATGGCACACCATAGTATAGCCCCCATGCTTAGCCTTGCTGGGGCTTTCGGATTTAGGGGAATTGACCCACCTCCTATAATATAATTTGCATGCATGGGACAATGATCTTTATCATTCCCATGGCCTTTGCACTTCAAACACTATAGTTCTATGCACACATTTGGCTTAATCTCCTTGTCTTTTTTCAAACTTTGTAACTCCAGGTGTAGGCTTTCTAACTATGAGTGGATCTGTTCTACGCCTAGGTTCGTATCCTGAATAGGTGATGCGTGTAGCCTCAATGCAATTTCCAACACTTATGCCTATGTTGCTATCTTTTGTTGTGGTAGATAGATTCTCAAATGGGGTAAATCGATGCAATAAACCAATCGTGATGTTAGCTATCCATAATATGCATATTAACCTATCTGATCTAGCACTTCAACCTCTGATCGAAGTCCCAAGGAATCTCCTCGATGTTCATCATGACTTCATTAAACTCAATCACTGACTGAGAGTCAGATTTAGGCTTTCTAACTCTTTGTTCAAAGTCGTCTTATCTCTGCTAGTGTTGCAAGAGGATTATCAGCGCAATACTTAATATACCAAGTTAGCGTGCAATCCTGCAAAGCAGTAACCAAATATGCCTTCTTTATATTTTCACTAGTGATATTTTGCACTATCCATACAACATTCACAACAAACTAGAATTGCTTCAGGTCTTCACTTCCTATTCCTTTGAAAATCGACATCTTCATTGCATTCGCCATGTTGAATGGTGGTGGTGGAGGTAGCGGTGTGGAAGAAGGTCTATACGGTAGAGGCGGAGGTGGAGGTGGGGTGGATGGGTGTTTTCTTCTAGGAATACCCTAAGTGATTAGCTAAACAATGCTTCGCAGTGTAGTCTTCCCCGCTGTTGCAAACGAGTTCCCCTAAGAGCCAATTTTGGGGCCAAAAGCCTATGTTTTGGGGTAAAAAGCCCATATTTTGTTTTAAGAATGTAAAGTCTTCACATTTTGTGGTCACAAAGAGCGAAGATGTAAAGAGCCATTAAGGGTTGTTCACCCTTCTTTTGTAAAAACTCATGTTGGCTGTAAAGATCCACCCATGGTCTGCGGACCATGGTGTCATGAGGAACGAGTTATATTTGCAGACAAATCTAACCTCCCTAGGAGTCTAAGACTCTCTAGTGACAAACAAACCAAACAAGAGCTATCCTTCTCTAGATACACATCATTTTACAAGAATTCAAATGTTTTCGATCTTACCTTAGGTCCAACGCTTGTTGTAGTAGTCCAGTCTTATTGATCCGGATGAGCTCCTCCTTCACCTTCAGACCTGCATACACTAACAAGGTAAACGATTACATAGCATCTGAATATTCATTATAAAACAAAGCATACCTATATAACTGACCAAGGAATGCATGAAATAATTCATTAACAAATCATTGAGAAGAATGGACTTATTTGTATTAAATAATCAAAGGAACCATTACAACCTGAGCCTTGGTGTTGTGCAAGCTCCTCCCAGGGTCCAGCAAGAGATTTCCTCTACTTTGACAAGCTCACCCACTCCCACTATGGCACAAAGGAAGG
>APFE031739878.1:7522-18918 GCA_000404065.3 Pinus taeda | reverse complement strand
ATCCAAAAATGCAAACCTTTCTTGATTTGGATCTCCCCATCATAAGCGTCGCGCTAGTGCGCGACGCATAGAGCCTGTGCATAGGGCTTTTTGCAGGAGACATTTGGAGGCCTTCTTGGTGTCAAAATTGGGTGTAGGATAGCTCGTTGGAAAGGGATTTGAGTCTAAGTTCCATCCCAACCATAATTTTCCAATTTATAGTTAATTTTTCCTATCAAAAATCAAATCTCCCAAGACTGGTCAAAAATGTGCCCAATGAGGTTACCTCAAGGCAAAGTACTGTTGCAGTCAACTTTTGAAGGACCTCAAATCCAAATTGAGCTCATGATAACTCATTGGAAATCTCTTTGTGTCTAGTTATCATTTTACTTATCAAGAAAGTCATTTGGATAACCAAGCTAGGAGAAAACTTGATTTTCCCAAGGTCACTTTAGAGGTGCGTCAATCCTCCCAAGGCAATTGTATTTTTGACATTTCTCTAAAACCATGACACCTGTGTAAAAAGTGAAGGAGGTTTTTCTTCCTTGGCCTATTTTGGACAAAAACCTCTCTTAGTTTTCCAAAATTCATCTTTTCTTGCTCAAAAAAATCATTCAAGTAAATTATTGAGCCTTCCTCTAGCCTGCAAGTATTATTGAAGCACTTTGAGAACAACAATTTGCAAACCCTAGACCTACTAACTCTTTTCTGACCAAGAGATTAGAAAAAAACTGTAAATGACCTTTAAAATGATTTGACAAACAAACCTAAGCCAGTAGGATAAGGCATGAGGGGAAATGACTAACAAGACCCTTTTGTCGGATTATGGCATGCCCCTAGCAGAATGCAACTGAGTGAATGGAGCGAGACTCCTAAAAATTAAATTCAAAAAGAGCTTTGATCTCTGATGGAGGACTGACAAGACCAACTCTAACCACTGCAATTTGAGAATCAGGTTAGCATAGTATCCACCTTTTCTTATTATGTTAGATAATGGAGTGTGTTACATTTGAAAGTATTGTAATAAACCCTAGACTAGAATTAAATTTTCACAAGAATAGGTACCCAAAATAAAGATGAATAGGGGATAGAAATACAATTCCTAATGATGATTCCATTCCTTTGATGCATACTTCAAAAAATCAACATTATAAGGAAAGGAAAGCCCAATTTCAATAAAGAATGTCAAGTGGAAATGCATGTATCTCAACTGATGCTTATGACATGTGGAATTCCTTTGTAAACATTCATTATATCCTTAGCATTTGATTGGATATGATAGCTATTAGAAGACTGATCTTGGTATTTATTGTACAATGCAGGGAAGTTGGAGATGTGCCAAAGTTGGAACGTATTCATTTTACAACACTCTATGTCTATAGGTTGATATTTCGTTGTAAATTCCTTTTGCATAGAGACTAAAACTATAAATGAGATCAACATCCCTTTGTTGGTTTTATTGATAGATGTAAAAAGCATAAATGTTCTTGTAAGGATTTGCTTTTGTAGTGATATCTAGACATTTTTCCTTCCAAACCAATTCTCACTCAACTTTTTCTAATAGTCCCACAAAAGGTAACTAACGATCACAAAGAATCAATCAATATACAATAAGTGTTAACCAATTGAGTTTCCTTTCATTCACAAATGCACATTATGTTTCTCTAATTGATCAAGATCCATTGAAATTTTTAAAAACATTGTCCCATAGATGAGCTTTAACATTAGATGTTTCTTGTATTGAGGAATTATCAGGGAGGAAATCTATCATCCCACAAGATTCATCTAGTTGCTCAAGTGCCTCAAGGGAAAATTGACGTGCACTGACACTTAGATTTTGTCTTTAAAACACCTGCATTACCCACTCAAAATAATGAAGTTTCAAAGAAGCTACTCATCTAGGACTTGAATGTTGTAAACCTATTTGGAAGGAAAACGCCTACAACTCTTGAGAAACACTACTTATGTTGCTTCATATTCTCCAGCTGCAAATGAATTATTTCCTTCAGCTTTTTCCTTATTTTATTGATTTAAGTACCTATTTTATATTCTTTGTCTATCATGCTATCCTCATATCTATTTCTATATTTGGCATGTGCAGAGACTGCGGGGGATTTTTCTTGTTTTCTTCTCCAAACCTTGGTAGGATTTTCTGATAACTTACGATCCCATTTCATTTTACTTCTACAATCTCTTGCTATATGTCCAAAATTGTGACATCAATATAATTTTACATTGAATTTGAATAGCACAACAACTTTTCTACTTGCAAGATTCCTTCTAGGGTTTTTATTACAACCTTTTAAATCATTCTTGGGTAACATGGATGAGTAGTATTCTCTTGATGATATTTTGAAGTTGCTTCACCTTGAAGGAGGTCCAATCCTTAGTAAAGTCTCATTGTTACTTGCATATAAAGAATATTTCTTGAGGTCATCAACATGGATTCTAGGAATGGGAGCACTTGTAACATTTTTCTAGATTTCATTGTGATTTGGCCTTTGGAGAATAATGACATCAATTTTAAATTTAATTTTAATTTAATATTTGGATATTCATCTGTATAACTAAATCCACTTTTATCAAATGGTGATATGTAATGGATGAGAATGTTATCTAATGATTGGGAACTATTCAAACTTCTGCAGAGCTTGTCAACTTCATTTTCTCATGAGACAGTTTCTTCTTCAAGTTTCTCACCTTCGTCTTCTTTCTTCATTAGCTGTATCTTTACGACTTCTTCCATTTTATTTGCTTCTTCTAGTTGAGTTGTTAGGGAGATGGATTATTGATCATGTCTCCTCTCTTATTAATGCAATTCTACTTAGAGCTTGCTGAGATCCTTAGATATTTCTTCTATTTCTTAGAGGAGAAATTATTCCTTTGATTCATCAAGGTGATGATTATTTTCTTCAACATCTTGTACCTACTTCTTAAGTTCTTGATTTTATTTTGTTAATCTATTTATTGTTTCTAGAACAGCCATAAGTTCTGTTTTAAGGTCTACTTCAACTTCTACTTCATATTTTTCTTCATCCCATAGTCTTTTATGCTCTTGGTGCCTTCATTTATCTCTTTTGACTCTTGATCATTTTCTTGTTCTACATATTCTGGTTCTGGATCATTTGTCATGATTGTAGATTCTTCTGCATAAATATTTTGTATCTTTTTCTAAAGACTTTTGGATGAAGAACATTGAACCATATTACTTTTTACAAAATATGATAGACAAGCTAGATCGCCTTCATGAATTTTGTTATGTATTATTTTGACTCCTCTATCATTGTGCTTCTAGTATCTACTGATTCCCATACCTCATATACTCGACCATCAAATAACACTTCATTTTTTTTCTCCATGACACATAATTTGTTCCATCAAAAAATGGACTTCTGTCGACCTGATTTACTTATGGTTTCATGAATGAGGAGGAGATATCTTCAGAAGGTTTGGAGTCTTTCCTTCTTTATTTTTCCATCTATGTTCCTAGGATCTACCTTCCAGTTGCTATGATGTGCTTAAGGATCTGGCTCTGATACCAATTGTTGGAGGGTGGGGGGGTTGGCGGCGAGTGAATCAATATTTATTTTAATTTATAATTAGGCAATTAATATTTTTCTTTGATTAGAAGCGAAATATACCATAACATGAAATAATAAAAAATAATTTTATTAATAAAGAAAGTAAGGAATCCAATCCTCTTTTACCCAACATGTACAACAAAATATCCAACTTATACAAGGCTCCAACCTTAAATAAGGACTCCAATCTTCAAATATCAATCTAGGCTACAACCTGGTCTCTCACAAGGCTCCAACCTTGTATGAGAACATCAATCCTCAAATATAAATCTTGGCTCCAACTTGGTCTCTTACGATTCTCTAACCTTATATGAGGACTCCAATCCTCAAATATAAATCTAGTCTCCAATGTGGACTTCAAGTTCGACTTCTAGTTTTCTTCAAGGACTACAATCTTTACTCCTTGACTCTTCAAATATGATATAATTAATTGCTTCATAAGTCATCGATGATCTGCTCAATGTATCCTCAAATGTTCCTAGGTTTACAACAAGGAAGACTCTAAAGTTCAGTTCAAAGGGTCTCTAAGTCTACTATGGGAGGTTTCCAAAAACTACTCCTAAATGTCATCAAAAGGCTCCTTCAAGATCTCTTCTATTCTTCCTCCAAAAATTCTTCAAAAATCACTTCAAATATTGATCTATAATCACTCCAATAAGTGCCTCATGAATATTCCAAAGGTCACTTTGAAGGTTGATATAAATTCTCTTCAATATTTTATCCAGGAATACTTCAAAAGTCTTTTCAATTTCTGGTTCTAGGTTTGCTCCAAGAATCGTTTGAATGTGACATGAAGGTTGTATCAAGATGACTTCAAAAAAACTTCAATATTTCTTTAGAATGACCTCTAGAGACTGGTCAACAATATTCCAAGTTCTGCACCCAAAACACTTCAACAATATGATCTAGATATGCTTCAAAGGAAACTTTAAGGCTGCTCAAAATACATCAATAATGTGCATAAAAGTATACTCCAAAGAACTCTCTAAACTTGTCAAGGATATGTTGAAGGAAGTTCCAAAAGATAGGTCAAGTTTTCTTCTATCACAGGGAAAATGTATGAGGGAGTATTCTCCTTCACAATAGGGTTGAGTTTCATCCCTTTCTACAGGTCCGAGTTATGCAAGGGGGTCAAATTCTATAGGCCTAACTTTTTACAAAGAGCTAAATTATAGTCCTAAGTTTCGCAGGTCCAAGCTGTAATAGAGGTGACTAGTTATGGAGTTTGTCCTCATGGGGTCCAAGTTTTGTACAAGAAGACCAAATAGATTGCCTTAGAAAATGCCTTAAAAACTAACTAGAAAAATCTCCAAGTATGCTTGATAAAATTCAACAGATGCTCCTTCACTTTTCTCCTAGGTTCATGAGGAATGAACCATCTTCTTCTTCACCATTAGTCCAAATTACTTCTTGTCTTCTTGACTGAGTTCTCATGTTCTTTTTCTTGGACAAGTTTAGTTCAAAGTGACCCTTATTTATATTAGTCAGGTTGCTAAAAAATGAGGTTGACTTCAGGGTTGACTTGCCTTCATTCCTTGAGATAACTAGCACACAATCAATTTTCTTTCACTCTCAAGAATTGACAACATGCTTTAAAGCTAGAAAATTATATTTGTGTTAATGTAACCTATTCAAATCTTACCCTATCACATAGCTCCTCTATTGCAACACCCATTACAATTATAATTTAAATGATTCCCATTTCTCGTGGTTCAAGCCCCCTAATACAATATTAATTTGCAACTTTTCAAGAAATTAGTATTACTCCTTAGGTAGAGATGTGATCACACTAATTTCCCCTTTTACTGTCATAAATATGTTGTCAATATTTTGTTGGATTTTGAATCTAGCACACATATGAGAAGAGATCATGCCTAAAGTGGTTAATAATATCCCTGAGGTGGTATTCCCCTATAAATTCTAATTTTTTTCCCTCGATTTTACTTGCAACATCACTTTTTCTCCTCAATGTAAAAAGGTTGAAATTGTGCTCTACTACTAAGTATATATCATTGTCCAAAATTGCAATGGAGACGTATCTTTGGTAGATTGTTTCTTTGGATTGTATAACAACAAAGAGATAGATCTCATAAAATATCCACGAGTTTGAATATAAAGTGAAACTTTATGACCATGATATTCACATTCAAACTACAACTCTTGTGATATAACAAAATCACCTTTAGTTGATGACTAACCAACTTAGATCAATCTTAACATGTGATCTATCTACATTGGTATGACCATGATCTTAGATTTTAGTTATGCATTCTGTCTCTTTGTGGTGCCTTGCTTTGGTATCAATAACACATTCATCCGAACCACCTTAAATAAATCCAAATGACAATAAATATTTTTCAGGTACCAATTTATTTCAATTTAATAAAATGAAGTAATTAATTTCTATTTTATTTTGATGGAATGAATTTCTAATTTAAAATGTAATAAAAAATAATAGAACAAAAACCTTTCAAGTTCTATAAAGAATATAATTTTAATTCTAATACATTTATGAAAACTACATGGTAAATAAATGTGAAAATGTCGGTTTCAAAGGTGATGATTGATAATGGTAATTTATTAAATTTCAAGTTTCTAGATTATTGTTTTGGAGGGTTGAATAACAACCTTTACAATAAAGATTTATATTATGTGGGTCAAATTGTAGTGCCCACTCTAGTTTCCTGACGCTAGTATGGCATTATCTTAGATACTATATTATTTGAGGACCTCCAGTTGAGGATCCAGACACATGACTCTATTATTAGTGATTGTGGTATCAGTGGTTGTGATGTTTATGTATGTTCTCCATTTACATTAAGATAATGTCATATTAGGGTCAGGATATTTTGGATATAATATTTTCAATAGGTTGCTATGATAATTTGATAATTTATTTATGCATGAGTGAGTGAAGTGGAGTGGTCATTGGTCACAAGTTGTGATCACTTAATAGTATCCTTGGGTTTTCTTTGAAAAAGGTTGGCATCTTTCTTTGGAGATGAACTTGAGTGATAGCAGGGATGTCACTATCTCTTTCTTGATAGGTGAGGTGTGGTAGGTGTTATAACCAATTTGATTCCTCTCAATAGTTTTTATGTAGCTAAATCAAAATTTTCCCACATTTGCAAATAGAAGACAAATTCCTTGGATTTGGAAGTATGTTTTTGTTTGATTGGCATAACTTCCTTATTTAGAGTATTCTTATTTATGCCCAATTAAATGCTCGATATATTATCGACTGCATGTTTAGATTCTTCCATTGTTAGGTATGTGCCACATCATCTCTAACTAGTTGAAACACTAACATCATTACTTACTAGGATATTATCTATAATTAAGTAATGTGGTGATATTTCAAAGAGTTTCTTGATTGGATGAACTCGTAGGAACTATTCATTGAACATGACATCTTGACACACAATCACTTGCTTTGTAATTCATCTAATTATTTATTTATTTACAGCTGCTTATAAGAATGTTTTAATTTTTAGCACTTTTGACATCAAAGTCCTTCATTTTTTGCTAGCTCGTGAACTTAAGTTTTCCATTTGAATTTCTTATTCTTACTTGTCCACCTTCTTCGACATTTTTCTGCCTATGGCCTAAATTAAATGCTACAAATATCATTTTAGGGAACATACTGACAAGGGTCCAAAATGACACTTATTGAGATATTGGAGAAAATATTGCAGAATTATCAGAAGGGATAACTTAGAATTTAAGACTTTTGAAAATATCAAACATATGGATAATTTAAATGATATTTTCTTCCACGACAATATTATTGCAACATCTATGACAGTGAACTCTACCATATGCAATTATAATCATACAAATCACTTGGTGTACCCGAAATTGTCACTTATAGAGTCATGTAAATGTAGTTTGAAATGAACGACTATAATTGGAAGATACAAGAGTACAGTGTGTGGACAACTTTACTTGGTTGAAAGCATCATATATTAATTGTACCATGAGATGAATATTGATTGTGATTATCTTGCCCCTTGTCTTGTTGTTGCTTAGTCCAAAAAAAAAAAAAAAAATGGGCTACAATAATCCCCAGATATAGTCCTGTAGTTCACGGTATAGATACCTTGAGAAAATTATAACCTGCCCACCAGAAGGTTAGCAAGAGTTTCAAGAAGGGTTCCTAGGATATGTGTCATCATTTTTCATTTAAATTCTAAGGACTTCGGGACGAATTCCATTGTTAAAATGGGGTGTATGTAGTGCCCACTCTAGTTTCCTGACCCTAATATGACATTATCTTAAATACTGTATTCTTTGAGGACCTCAAGTTGAGGATCCGGACACATGACTCTATTATTAGTGATTATGGTATTAATGGTTGTGATGTTTATGTATGTTCTCCATTGACATTATGATGATGATAATATTAAGGGTTAGGTATGTTCTCTATTGGTATTATGATGATTGTAACATTAATGGTTATAAATGTTCTCTATTAATATTATGGCGATTGTGGTATAAATGGTTATGTTTGTTCTCTATTGAATTTATGATGATGATAGCACTAAAGGATATGTATGCTCTCTATTGATATCATGATGATGATAGCTTTGATGTATAGGTATGTTTTCATTGATGTTCTGATGATGATAGCCATGATGGATGTGTCCCCCATGTCACCTACTTCCATTAGTTCTGGTTCACATTGAACAATGATGTGAATGACTAGGTGATGGTGATCATGTTATTATAACAATGGCTAACACTAAGAAACCTTGTTAGTGATGATTATTGAGTATGGAAGGAAACCGCTAGAGGCACTAGCATATGACGAGTTGACGACACCTAGTTTGATGAAAAATTATATTAATTGATCTTTGAAATTCTAAGTCAATTTTGAAACTTGCTATATATGTTTATCTATATTCTAATGATATGTTAGTGGTTGCAGGAACAGATTTGTTTCTTGTCCGAATGACTCACATATGGGTGATGGGGTTGTACAAGTGGATGGAACTACATGGGAGGGGTGGGACAGTGTCCCTGATCTCACCCACTAGCACTCCCGCTATGACTTGGGCTGGAAAGGGTGAAACACCTTCACCTTGAAGATTACGATGCCATGAGGGCAGATCCCAAGGTTGGGTTGCTCATGAGGATTTTACCGGGGGTCGTGCATCAAGGTGGATTCCTTGATCCTCAACATCATTAGTCTCACTCAGCAGGCAACATAAGATATGATAGTGGTTTATGACGTTGCACCTATACTTTCCCCTCGTAGTCACTGAATTCTTGAAGGGCAAGTGGTGTGGCACCCTTGGAACTTCAAGGGAATTTCTTGAAGGACGCGACCAAACTTGGCACCCTTGGAATAATTAAAAATAAATTGATTAATAAATATAATAAAGAAATAAAAACTAGGTAAATTTATATCAAGGGTAAATGATATTAGAAACCGAGGTAATTAAATCAAGAATAAAACTTGGGTTAAGAGGATCATGGGAAGAAATAAAATATTTTATCTTAAAAACTCTACCCTCTCCATGTTGGAAAATATTAGGTAGATTACGTAGTTTAATTAGGTAAAAAGGGGAAAGAGGGACATAAATGTAAGGAAAAAGATTAATCCTAAACCAATTAAACCTAATTAAGGAAAGAGGAAAGTGAATTAAAATAAGATTAATAAATTAAATTTTAGAGAAATGTAGAGAACTTCCATGTGGCAACAACCAAAATAAGAATATCCATTTAAGAGATAACTTGAGTTAAATTAGGGAGTAAATAGGGGATCAAATCTTGACTCATTAATTGACTTTAGTAAGGAACACAAATTAAGGAATGAAAAAGGGGGATCAAGAGGCAACTAGGAAAAGAAATAGGAATCTTGTTGAGGTGAGGAAAATATTAATTTTAAATTAAAATTTAAGTAAATAATTTTGGAGACCCTTGATGAGAGAGTGACACATGGGTGGGTGAATAATCAAACTATTGAATTATAAAAAAAATAATTAATTATGCATGACATGCCAAGTGTCACCTATGAGGACTCTTATAAAAGAAGGGTCAAGCCATGGGTGAAGGGACCTTTTGGGGGAACCCTATGGCTGGATGGATGAGACTATGTTAGAGAAGTGATTACAAAACTATAGTGAGTTTGGCGAGGTAGAGGATTTTAGAGAGGGGACTCTTGAGCCAAGGAGTGCTCTCCTCTACCAACTATTGCATTCCTCCATTGTACAACCTCATTGCAGCTCAGGGGTCCGCAAGGAAGAAGAGTACCCAGGGAGTAGGCTAGGAGGTTAACCAATGGGTCATCGCATTTGAATCAAGTACGTCGTCATTCACTCTCGGAGGTGACCAAAAACAAGGGAATACAAGAAACAGCAAATCAAGTAGAGTCTCGTCTTCTGGTGAACGGTACATATGTGTTAAAATATTACATTGTATGATTGCTTTATGTTCTTAATTAAATGCATGTAAATATTATGATATGTTTCCTGAAATGAATTTCAAGAATGTGCTAGACAGTGATGAATAAATTTGAATTCCCAATGTTTTTCTCTTCTGGTTGTATTTTATTGTGTTTTTATTTTTAAAAATATATATACATATAGTATATAACTGGCCCTTACACTTGGTATAGAACTAGTCCTAACACAAACATTCTTCCTCCATAACATATCTAATTAATACAAATGTGTATCATTGACTCTCGTATCAATTTGATTTATAAAAAGGATTGAACATTGGCCCTTGTAACATAACCGATATGGGTGTTGGCATTCAACCCTTGTGATCTAGGCACATATTTGACTTTTAATCACAAGAATGAAATCATTAACCTTGATCATGAATAGATTTGTACCTACTAGAATGTTCATTACAACATGTGCTTGTGCATCATCACATTGCACCAAACGATGTCCTATGCTTGAGCTACATGCCATTGATACTTCTTCAACATGTATCCCACACAACATATCCCAAAAATCAACATGTACACTATTGCACTAGCTTAGCTCCATAGTTCTTGGCATCATCGACATGATTTTGTAGTTTAGTAGATTGACACACATGCTTGTAGAAATTCCCACTGTAGATCACCTGATAATGCAATGTAACTAAAGCAATATACTTAATCTACTTCTACAATCAAACTTGTGGAAGCTTAATCAATTTTGAGAAAGATCAAATAGAACACATATAACAAAGAATGAGAAATCAATCACACATGAACACAGAAGAATACTTTGGGGAAAGCCTCAACTAAAAACCTCGCTATCTGTATTATCATACAAGTGGAAAAATATCAGGATTACACAAAGCTTTAGCTCTCAAGCTATCCAACTCTCAATACAATCCCTCGTTATTGCTCATAGATAGAATAGACAACACATATGCCTTCCTTCAGTCCTCCAAGCCTCCTATTTCCTTACGCAGTTTCTCCTTGGTCCTCTAGCTGCAACCTGTATGATTCTCACCTCACACACAACTCTGACCTCTGAAATAACTGAGAAATCCTGAAGGAGATAATTCCTTTTGCATGGATGAGTTTCCTTTATAGGAAAAATCCTTCAACTAACAGTACATTGTCCCTTCCTTTAATCTCAACTAGGTCTTTCTCTAAACTGACATGAATGAGTTATTTATGAGAGAATATTCAGTTATCTGGAGAACACTAGCTGCATGCATGCACGCATGAACTAACTGAACTCACAATTAGTTCCTCCAACTATTTGGAACTAATTTAACTGGACTTAACTCAGTTAATTGAGATAACTAATTACAACTCAAATACAACTCATCCTTATCTCCTTAATTAAGGGATAACTTCCTCAATCAAAGGGATAACTATTGCAT
>APFE031739875.1:10484-20650 GCA_000404065.3 Pinus taeda | reverse complement strand
CTCCTTATAATATCTTAATTTTCTTTTAGCTGCTAAATCTTTCTCACACCACATTTTTTCTTTGAACTTAGAAGTAACAATATTTTTAATGTTATTAATGTTTTGCAATGCAGCATTCTCATCGATCTCCCAATAGTTTAACTAGGCCCTGGTGTTTTATAACATATACAATTTATCCAAGATTAAATGAAATTAAAATTTATGATATATAGATAATATTAACTTTGTATTATTGGAATTTATCAAGATTAAAAATATGTGACTTTTAAATTATATATTTTATGAAGGTAAAAAATAAGTGCTTGTTAAATGATAAATTTTATTAAGGTTGAAAATAAATGCAATGTTCTGTAAAATGTTAATTTTAAATTTTGATAGTAAATTTTAAATTGTAAAAGTAAATTATAATATTCAAAGAAAAATTAATAATATTTTTTTAATAATATTTTTTTAGATGTATATGTGTGGGGAGACTGCAAATTTTTATGAGACAAAACAGCTCCACATTTGGAGGACTTATAACTATCATTTAGAGGACTTATAACTATTTGTGGATTGGATAAATAGAAACGCTGGAATTTGAGTTCTATATTTTTTTTAGATTGAAAGTCAAATCAAGAGACCAAAATGGTTTAACTCTCATCACATATATAGAGAGTGTTTTTTAGATTGAAAGCCAAATCAAGAGACCAAAATGGTTTAACACTTATCACATATATAGAGAGTTGAACACTCTGGTTGATCAATCGTTCATGATTGTTACACAGTTTTGGAATCTATGAGTACTTTGAGGGATAGGCCTTGGAGGTACTAGCATTAGAAATATGATGATATTATGAGTTAAAATGACGATGGAGAATTGAGGACTTTTTTGTTTTGTGTAGATTAATCTTTCTTGATCTTTTGAAGGTTTATCCAAATATACTTTGCATGATGTATATTTCGATATGAAATATAACACACACACATATATATATAGAGAGAGAGAGTTACTTTTTAATTTAATATGATAAATTACATTTTCTTTTCAAAAATAGGATTTGAAAATTGTTTATTATCATAAAAGTGTGAGTTATATTAACAACAAAATATGATTGTTGGTTATAATTGTAAAGATTAGAGTAAAAAACTTTTCCACCATAAATTTTTAATAGAGAAGGTGTCTTTGACAAATGTCAAAATGCTCGGGGACTTTCAAAGATCTCCCATTAGCCCGACACCAACTATCATGCACCTCCTCTTTGTAGGTGGCATTCTCATCTTTTACAGTGGGTCTCTATGAGAGATAAACATACTATTGAAGACTCTCTCCTTATATGGAAAAGCCATAGGTATGTCCATAAACAACCTCAGTTCTCTAATATCTTACCACAATTTGGAAGATGAAGAGATTTTCCATTTCACCCAGATCCTCCTTTTTGAATCTAAATCTCTAGGGGAAGGTGCAAAGTACTTGGGGTTTCAACTAGAACCAAATTGTTACAACATGGAAGATTAGCATTGGCTCATTGTCAAAGTGGAAAAACAATTGAAAAATTGGTGTCTAAGATGGCTTTCTAAGGTTGGTCATATATTCTTGATCAAATTTGTCTTAGAATCCTTCCCCATTTGTTGGACATCTCTTGCATGGATTCCCGAATGTATCCTAGAAAAAATCAAAAGAATCTTATCAAATTTTCTCTAAGCTAGGAAGCAGAAACACGGGTGTTACCTTGGGCCAAATGGGATAAATTTATATGCCAAAACTCGTGGGAGGCTGGTGCCTAAAGAAAATCTTTTGATTTTCAAAAGTATTGAGTTCTAAATGTGGATGGAGGCTAATCCCGATGCAAAGTTTATGATCATAGGCATTCATCTAAAAATACATAGCCCCGTGCTCATTGGAAGATTAGATAAGAAGGGTTGACAAGCCAAGGGCCAATATCTGAGTAGTCTAGAGGGTTGTCCTCAATGATTTTGATATCATTGGAAAATGGTTGGCATGGAGGGTTAACAAAGGTGACAGAGTGAGAATTAGCCTCGATCCCATGCCTAGTAGTGCCCAAAGTTACTCATTGCCACTCCCTCTAATAGAAATCCTAAGCGACAAAGGATACTCAAAACTCGCTCACATTGCCAACCTTGTAAATTCATTTATATAGAGATAAGGATCGATATCTTCAAGTGATATGGGATTAGAGGAGGAGTAGAGAGATATGCGGAAAGACTACACGGAAGCACTGCCAAACCATCATATAAGGCTGACATATAGAGAAGATGAACTAATTTGGAGAATCTCCCCTATAGGAATCTAAACCCCTAAGCTTGGATATATCTCCCTAATGGTTGCTAGAGTCTTAGCAAACCAAATATTGTGGTGAAAACTGGTATGGAAAGCCAAGTGTCCTACTAAATCCAAATTACGAATGTTGCGTCTAGTGGAGAAGAAGGTCCCCACTTGGAACGTCTCACAAAGAATATTTATGGTTAGGTTAGGATGGTGTTCCTTATGTAAAAACAATGGTAAAAATGCATCACATCTATTCATGACCTACCCTTTCTATTAGTAGGTTTGGAAAGAATACATGAATGCAATGGGACACACAAATGCATGGGAAGGAGAGGACTTTGAGGTGTCTTGGAAGGCATGGCTCACAAACCCTAGCTGTCATGCTATCAAACCCTTTCCCCTAATCATATGTTGGAGGGTGTGGATGACAAAAAAAAAGGCCATTTTTCAGTACAAACCTTTGGTACCTAACCATATTATTATTAAATCCATCACTATCTTTAGTCATTTACCATAAGAAAAATTCCTAGTCCCCCCTAGAGTGATTAGGATAGAAATCATTGATCAAACAAGGTCATGGGTCTACCTTGATGGAGCTTCAAACAATAATGGACAACATACTAGAGGAGGTCTCATCCTCTTTCTCACAGAGGCTCACTTTTATCAGGTTAAAATTTGTTTTGTCCGAGGGACCAACAACTAGGTGAAGCTCCTGGCTTGTAAAAAATTGTTGTTATTCGCTCTATGCACTCAGATTCATGTTTGGGGACTCTATGCTCATTATTAATTGTATTAACAAAAATCAAGTATGCAAGAACATTATTCTCGTGCCTATTCTAGAGGAATACATGTGACTCGTTGGCTCTTTCTTGATTTTTACATGTTCTCATATTTATAGGGAGAGAAATAGGACAATAAATTTCCTCTCAAAAGAGGGCCTTGAGATGGATTAAGAATTGTGGAGTATAATGGAGATATTTAATCGACGAGCATAAAAGTTCTATCACGAGTCATTCAGGAACAAAATATTCAGAACAACAAGAGCATAATACCATAGGATCCAAATACTTGCACTCTATTTTTGTATTTATTTTGTTTTTTAACCACCGAGACAATATATACCTCATTGGATGGAACAATTATACACCTCACTTTTGTTGTAATTAACATCACTTATGTTTTTCTTCTATAAATTTATGGTTATTGGTTAGGTTTCTAGTTGTTGACGGTGCTGAAGCCACCAACATTCAGGGGATCTCTCTGGTAAGAAGTCCCAACTAGAACTCAAATCGTTTTGAGTAGGAGTCCCAACATTGGGTGGTAGTGTAATGCCTTGACCACAATAGCATGCAGAGATATGTAAGATAAATTTGGGTGAGAGCAAGTGTGTGACCTTGCAAAGAGTTAAGTGCAATGCATGTGGGTTTTAACACACGAAGGGGAAAAGGAAGTGTGCCCCTTAGAAGCCTGTAACAGTACACAAATTAAAAGGAACACACGAGTTGAATGAAATCACATGCTAAAATGTGGAATAGTCCACAAATTAAAGTGATGGGTTAATCCAACAACATGCATTCAATAGGTTTCATACAATTGCATACAAAGTAGTTCATAAAAAAATGTGTAAGTTAAACAACATACATTGCTAAAGAAACCAAAATAGTCCAAACAAAATAACAACATATGGATTAAAGTGTGTTAGCTTTGATATTATTTTTATAAGTGAAAGTTCCATCCATACATACACCATTGACAACCACTAGCCCCAATAGTGGAACATTACATTCAAGAACACCTACTCTTTCAAAGAAGTATACTCGCTCTATGTTGTGGAGAAGCCAAGGCTCGTCATAATACTCCCAAACCTTTTCTAAGCCTAAGCCTAGCCAAAAGCTTGACTACCAAAAACCTATTCTATGAGTTATAAGGTTCTATTTATAACAAAGGGTGGGGTGATCCGTGACATTCCCCTTTGTGACTCTTTGAATACCCTCATGACTCTTCAACATATTTACAAATAACTCATTACATAGCATTATGACCTTTCACATTCCACTAATGACACTTAGAATTTAACTTACAACATATTTACAAATAATATTACATTTTCCACATGTACCCATATGAGACAAAATAAGCTAGAGACAACCCGACAAGACAAAACACTATGATTTTGAAGCTTGGGGAAATACCAACTTGACAACCTCCACTTGGTGTATCTTGGTCACATATCGATTTCAAGATTGGTACTACATGATGGTATCTTTCTGAAAGAGGACTCTTTCCTCCATGGCATCTGGGTACATGGTTTTGGAACATGTATCCAACTCGTTTTGAAGTAAGTGCAACATGGTGTTAACCTTGAACGTACCACCGATGTACTGTTACATGTTGCGTGTGTTCAACTCCAAGTCTTCTCTGGTGGCCTCTCATATTAGTTGCTCCACATACTCATCAATCTCTAACTGGAATTGGTTCTTGTGTTTAGCATTGGTGAGGCAACCTGCATCTGTTCACTCTCTTCCTCAACTGTTGGTTGTTCTGGTTCACCAACCTGTATTGGCATAATTTCTTTGTCATTACGCCTTGCATTTGTTCTTCTTCTTGCTTCTAATTCTCTCTTGTTCTTTCCTCCTTAGCTCTCGTCCTTCCTTTGGTTCTTGTTCTTCTTGCCGTGATCTCAGTTTTTCTACTTGCAAGTTCTGCTTTTTTCTCTTCCTTTGCTCTACTCTCTTTATCTGTTTCTCCTTCTTTGCCTCTGCTACCAAAGTTGCTTTCTCTATGATAGGATATGCTCTCATCTTGCAGCTTTGCCCAGCCTCTGGGTTCTCGGAAATGTTCCTCTTTCCCTTGTCTTGCACTTGATTTCTACCTATTGCGACTGTTGTTGTTTCTTCTTGTCCTACTATTATTTGTAGAGAATATTTCCAAGCTGTTGCAATACTGACTAAATTATGGATTTTGGACGCATTGTAGCAGTACCTCCAAGGGTCCTCCTCGTGCCAGTGAAATGTCTCGTGGATCCATGGAAAGTACACTTGCATAATGTTCCTTGAAAATACTGTGAGGATCACACAGATTGAAGTCTTTGGTGCCAAAATTGAATCCTAATATCTCCTTAGCTTCGGCATCTGCATCCTTCAAGCTCTTAATCTCATACAACCTAATCCATAGAGGAAGAGCAAACCATGGTGTCTTCTTCTTCTTCCTATGTAGTGTTGTTGACAACCCTATGGAGAGGTGATATGAGACGACGATCGCATCAAAGGTTCCTTGATCTCCTCAATAATTCCAGAGCTCCAAGATAGAATGTGAAAATTAGCTCTAGAGGCATCCATTACATAGAATGGTGAGAGTGCCCATAAACATCGTATCATCAATAGATTTTTAATGAGTTATTGGGAGATTCGATCCGAATAAATGTAAACCTTTGATTTGATTCTCTGAAGTTGTTGCTTTAAGAGATCTCCCCAACCATTCCACTGCCAATATGAAGATGAAAGGTAAGATTGATTATCCTAGTTGAATGTCTTAAGATTTTTTTAATAGATTGGTAGGGGAACCATTTAATAGAATGGAGAAGAAGATTGATGATAACAAATTGGTAATGTAGTTTATCTATTCTTGATTAAATCCAAAAGCCCTAATAATGTTGACGAGGTATTGCCAATTTAGCTTGTCAAAATCTTTTGAAAGGTCTAGCTTATGAAGCATACCGTGTTTTTTTTAGTTTTTCAAAGAGTGTATGGTTTTATGGGTAACCATGATTCCATCTAATATTTGGAGACCTTTGATGTAACTTGTTTTCTTCGGTGAGATTAGATTTGGAAGGAGAGGTTTGAGCAATTTTTCTATGATATTAGTGATGATTTTATAGGTGTTGTAGAGAGTGATGGGTATGTATCCATTAGGGTGTTCCACTTTATATTTCTTTGGCAATAGTGAGAAAATGTCCATCTAGTTCTTTTAAGATGGATCATGCTTTTCCAGATTCCTCCATCGCCTACCAAATATCCTGACCCATTTTAGACCAAAATATTTAAAAAATTTATATTATGAAGCCATCTAGTGTAGGGGATTTATTACATAGAATTTCTTTAATTGCTTCTTGCACTTCTTCAAAAGATATTTCTCTGAGGGAACCATTTTGTTCTTGTTTTACCATGGATGGGATGTGCATAGAGATTTTTTGGATCACCTATTGTCTATTAGGAATGGGCTATGTAAAGAAATATTGATAATAACATATTAGATTTTGAGCTATATCCTGATGTCTTTGCAATTTCACTCCTTTAGGATTTTTTATGGAGGAAATGTGATTGTGATGGAGATGTTGAAGCATATATATTTTTAAAATTTTTTATCTTTAATTCACCTTCCTTGAGCCATCATATCTTTTTTTTTGTTTGCAAATAAGTTCATCCTACTCATGGAGGTCCTAAATATTAGTAAGAGTGGTGGTTTGTTCTTTAATTAACATCTAAAATCGACCTTATAGGATGGCTTCATGTTGCATTTCCTCCATCTATTTTTCCAGTATGCACTTTTCATCCAATATGTTATTGAATTCTATTTTTTTCTAGCATTTAAGCTATCATTTAATGTATTTGAGTTTTTATGGATGTTATACATTGATATACCTTACAATGTTATATGTTCCTCCCACCACTTCATTATGTTAACTTAAAATTCTATATGTTCTAGCCAAAACTTCCCTAGGAAAAAAATCCTATTATGAGTTCAAGACAATATGTCAATATTTAGACATATAGGCTAATGGTATGAGCCATGACTCAAATGATCGAGTTTACAAACCACTTGTGACCATTTCTATTATTCCAAGAAAAAAATGCCATTTATAGTTTTGAGATTGACTAGGAGAGAAGACACCATTGCTTCCTAAAACTAAATGGAATTTGGATTATCTTTATTCCCTCCTCACTTTTCTTCTAGGGCTTTTATGAGATTTAAAACTCCATCAAGCATCCAGGGAGAGGGAGAGAGAAAAATATAGATGCTAGAAATGGATTGGAGGAAAGGGGATTTATTCTTGGGCGATGGAAGACCATAAATGTTATACAACTCGCCGGCCTTAGTTGAGCCAATGAGCTGAAATTACAAGATGAGAATTTTAAAGGAGGAAAAAATGTTAAGAATGATAATTTCTTGAGGCTTCCATATAATGGCAAGGTTGCTTGTTTTTCCCTGAGTATCAATAGAAATTTCTCTACAATCTCTTCCTCATTTCCTTGTTCGTTTTCTAATTACATCACTTGAAGTTTTATTTTCCTAAATCATCATGACTATGTGGTTTTTAGAGTACTAATTTTCTTAAAGGGGTCTATATTTTCTTTTGCAATTAAGGTTCTCATATTCCAATAGATAATTTTTATGTCAAGGGTATGATGGAAGTGACAAAAACTTCCATAATTACTTTGATTCATCCTAAGTTGACCAACATATCTCCTAATCCTTGTAGGATTTGTTTATTTCCTCACCATTTTTCTTTTTCTTCCTTGTGGGGTTTAACAAGGCCCTTGATTGGCTTGGATTAAACTTCGAATGATCCTTTGTTACATTTCCCTGATGCCAATTTCAAGGCAGATTGGCGAGATTTGAAATATGCTCAGCTTCGTACCTTAACTTGATGTTTTGGGAGAGTTTGTGGGTATTTTCTTTTCCATTATTTAGTGATTTATATAAGGTATAGTGAATATTAACCCACATCACCATTAAAATCTAAGGATTTATCTAGGCCACATTCTAGATTAATTTGATGAAGGGAAGGGGAGGCGAGGAAGCAAAGGAAGAGAGGAGTAGCTCTGAAGAGGATAGAGGAGGTGTATTTCAATCATGCATAATTATTTTAGGTGACAACGAGGTCAAGGGAGGATTAGGTGACTCTAAGGAGGAAAGTGGGTCAAAGCGATTGTTAGTGGAAGGTTTGTTCCTTAAGGGTTCGGATGCGAGGGAGGGATTTTAGGGTCCTTACACTTGCCTCTAGTTTTTATGAATTCATCATCATTAGGAGAAGAGATAGAATCAAGGTTATCATTTACAATGAAAAGAGGGTAGTTATAATAAGGATGGTCATATTTGTGGAACCTTTAGCATCAAAGAGGGATATGCTCATAATGTAAGGTTTTCTTTTAGAGCTCATCCTAGTAATAAATATTTGTTGATTCTAGGAGAAACTTAGAGATATTCATGTAAACATAAATATAGGAATAAAACATATACCTAGCATGTTTTGTTGCTTCCTAAGCTTTGACAAAATCACCAAGGGTGTTGCCAATACTAGATAGAATTTCCTCATCCCATAATTCCTACAACAACAAGTACATGATATTCTAGACTAGAGCTACTATGAAATTTTCCTTATTAGGTAGAAATCCTCCCATTGAGAAGTGGAGATATAGCCCAACCGAGTTGAGCAAGTATGGTCCATTTTAAAAGACTCAAGTTCTATCTTGAATATTAGAAAAGTGAAAAAACCTTTGTCTCCCAATTCCATTTTAATTTTCCCCAAGCTCCCATTTTAACTTAGATCTAGTGGGAAATTGCTTTCTCTGAAGACTAGATGCCAAGAAATTTTCTAATTAGGGTGTGATCCCACATGTATTGGATATATTTTTTATATGGATAGATTGAATTTTGAATTTAAGGTCTATTATTGCTATAGATAGACATTACAATGACATTCATTTTCCTAATTGGGTATTGGACTGCAACAAATTTTGTTGTTTCCCATTAGGGTTTTCGCTAAAAACAATGGGTTTAGTAGCAAAAGGTTTTCTAGAATGATTGTATCTTGTTTTAAGAAATTTTGTTGTTTCCCATTAGGGTTTTCATTAGAAACAATGGGTTTAGTAACAAAAGGTTCTCGAGAACAGTTGTATGTTGCTACAATCCTGTTGTAAGAGGAGATCCTCTCCCTCCACTACCATTAGCCCCACTCCCTCCATTAGCATTAGCCATATGAAGAGCAATTGGAGAGCCACCAAAAACACATTGACTAAGGTTTAGTTGCAGAACCAAATTTTGCAGACTATGTAGAGAGAAAAAATGTCTCAATTTAGAGATTATTAATAAAATAATTGTTTTATTAAATAGTTTAAATTTGTTAGATGTTTAAATAAATAGTATCTTTTTTTAAATTATATATTGTTAGAATGTTTTTTTTCCAAGTTCCATATATAAATATATTTTTGAAATTTCTTTTCATTTTTTTTAAATTATAATTATAATATTGTATGATTTTGTTTTTTATGTTATTTTTCTACTTTTATTCTTAATAGATAAAATAACCATTAAGATAAGAAAAGAAAAGAAAAATAAAAAATTATTTAATTAATCTCTAATCATATGAATATGAAAAATAACTAAATTGTTAATGATAGTAAGAATTCAACATATTTATTGTCTTTCTTTATGTGTAATATTTATCACTATTGTAGTATTAATAGTTTTTTGATCTTTGAATATTCCTTTTGCCAGAATGCATAAGTTCTAAATAAATCTTAAAAGAATTAAAGCCCACAATGTAAATGTAAGACATATACTCAAAAATATAAAGTGTTCAAAAAATTGTTTGTGTGTATATAGTGAGAGAAAAGGGGTATGTTTCATTCCTTTATGCTCAATAGCTTTCCATTTTACTTTTCAACAACTCTTATCATCTCTTCCAAAATCATGGCTTAGCAAACTAATCATATCCACATGATCATAAACAAACTTGTGATTTATTATTTTTTTTAATTAGATTTTTTTAATTATAATCCTATTAAATGTTATGTTAACATCATCTCTAAGTAGCATAATGCAACAAATCTCTTAAAGCTAAGCTCAATCAAATTAAAATTAAAGGGGTATAAGTTTTAGTTAATGAAACAAAAGT
>APFE031739872.1:168621-182340 GCA_000404065.3 Pinus taeda | reverse complement strand
TTTTCTTGGCAAAGAACCCTGCTTATCATTCAAAGACAAAGCACATTGATGTTCAGTATCACTTTGTGAGGGATATGATAGAAGACAAAAAGGTGTTTCTAGTAAAGGTGGACACTTTGAAGAACACTGCAGATGCATTGACAAAATCTGTGAGCTCTGAGAAGTTCCCATGGTGTAGCGAAACTATGGGCATTTTAGGGCTGGAAAAATGACTAAGCTTTCCTGTGGCCCCCTGTGGAAAGAAAACAACAAGTGGGAGATTGTTGGGTTGTGTTAGATTCTTTCCACGACTAACCTACGTAGTGAACCGAGGGGGCTAGATTGAGAGCCCCTCCGACGATTGCGCAGCGGGGGGGTCACATGGGGTTTGAGGGGGGCGGGTAGCCCCCCTCTATGGGGTTCGGGGTAGCGCCCTGAGAAATTTTTTTTTTGGACCCTATATTAGGTTGGGCGAACCTACCTATGGTTTTTCGGTCCATGGTTTTGGACGTGATGGTTTTCGGTCCATGGTATTGGATGCTTCGCATGTATAAATATGTATTGTAACATTGAAAGGAATATAATGAAAAATCAAGCTGGTAGTCTCGGTTTTGAGATCCAATGGGAAATCTCTGTGTATATGTGTTTTATGTGTTATGCTCTCGCATTTTTATTTTTCCCATGATTTAGAATTCGTATGCAGGTAATTTCTGTACGGGGTTAAAACCTACAAGTATCTCGTTGGCATACTTGCCCTGAGATACAAACAACTTCCCATCTCCCTACCATACCTCCATGATAAAAAAGTAATGCATGAGACCCATGTCCTTCATCTCAAACTCTCTTGCAAGGTTCTCCTTGCAATATTTGATGAGCTTCTCATCAGTTGTAAGTATAAGATCATCTACATAAAGTACATTTATCAACAACTTACCTTCCACAACTATGTGATACTGGTTCGCAGCCGTTTCACTCTTCGTGAAGCCAACCTAGTGAAGTATCTATCTTTCCTGACGTACCGAGCACGGGGTTCTTGCTTCAGCCCATACAACACTCTCTTGAGTCACAACACATGTGACTCATGGTCGAAGGTTTCAAAACCTTCAGGCTACTCTATGTACACCTCTTCCTAATTCATGCCATTGAGGAAGGCAATCTTCACATCCATTTGATGGATCTTCCAACCCATCTTTGTTGATAGTCCCAAAATAGATTTGATTAATGAGTACCTTGCAACATGCGGAAAGGTTTCATCATATTCAATCCCCTATACCTATGAAAAGCCACAGACCAGAAATCTGGCCTTATGCTTCTCCACACTACCATCTGCAACTTTCTTTACCTTGTAAAGCCAACGAGAGCTCACAACTAACTTGGCATCCAGTCTTGACATCACATCCCAAACATTGTTTCGAACTATGGAGTCATATTCCTCCACCATCGCATCAACCCAAACCGGCTGTTGCAATGCTTCCTGAAAGGAAGATAATTTTTGTCACAACACATGCACCCATAAGTTCCATGTATCCAGTGTACCTCTTTGGTGACCTCCTCTGTCTACGCTGAGAAGAGGGTGCTCTGACATTCTCCCATGCATCATCCAACAATCTGTCAGCCTCTCTAGTGTGCTTTCTTCACTCTCTGGAAGACTCTTCCTCAGTGGATGTCTCCACCCTCTGAACCTATGCATGTGGATGCTCCACATCAATCTGAGGCCCCTCAACCTTAGGAGCTAAAAGATCCTCATCCACATGTAGCTCAAGCTCCCTCTCAAGGGATTCTCGCATGGCCTTCTCCTCATCAAACCTGATATCCTTGCAAACCACTATCATCTGACTGGCCAACATGTACACCCGATAGTTGTGGGGAGTATCAGTGTACCCCACAAAGATCCCTAACTCTATTTTTGGCTCAAGCTTCTTCTGTGCATCTTTGGTCACATGGCAGTAAACGGATGACCCAAAAATCCTGAAGTGACCAACATCTGGCCTTTTATCGGAATAAGCCTCCTCTGGTGTCTTCATCTCAAGTATCTAATGTGGGCTATGATTCTGGACATAAACTATTGTGCTGCATGCCTTAACCCACAAGTGTAGTGGTAGGCTTGATCATACAACATTTCCCTTGCTGCCCCTACTATGCTCTTGTTCTTCCTCTTGACAACCCCATCCCATTGATGGTTATGGGGTGCTGTCAACTCTTGTTTAATCCCTTCCGCTACACAAATTTTCTTGAACTCATTGTAGACATACTCACCACCATTATCACTCTGTAGAGATGTAACCTTCTTACCAGACTCTTTCTCCACCAATTCCTTGAACTCAAAAAACTTTGTGAAAGTTTGATCCTTTTTCTCCATAAAAAATACCCAGTATTTATGAGAATATTCATCAACAAATATAACATAATACTTGTGTTTGGCCATGGATGCTGTCGAGAATGTTTGACACACATCTGAATGGACTCTCTCCAGAATAGACTCTGCTTGACTGTTTCTATCTCCAAAGGAAGACTTGGTGTATTTTCCCAAAGTACAACCCTTGCATGTATCAACTTGTTCAAGTGTACCTTTGGGAATACCAGTAGAGATTTGCTGCAATATCCTCAAATCCCCATGATGTAAGTGGCCCAATCGCCTGTGCCACAACTTGTTGACATCTTGACTCAACATCTTTTCCACTTTTGAACTCAAAGCAACACAATCCTCTACCTCTATCTTATAGATATTCTGAACTCAAATCCCTATCTTCTTTACTTGACCCGTGGCTATGTGTCGAAGGAATGCCTTACCTTTCGAAAATATCACATCATAGCCTCTATCCTCAAGCATGGAAACATATACCAAGTTCTTCATCAGTCTGGGTACATGCATAATATTATTCAAGGTGAGGTGAGCTACATGCTCCCTCTGAAAAGTAATAGTGCCCACACCAATAAAACTATACTTACTATCATGACCCATCTCGATATGCATCTTGAGATCTTTCTCCTCCAGTTCACTGAATAACTCTTTGTCACTAGTCATGTGGAAAGAAGCTCCACTATCTAAGTACCAGACACTTCCCATCATTGAAGACACCATGCATGCAATGAGGGAAAAGTCTAATTCAAATTGGGAGGCCAAGGCCTCACCCACTGCTCCTCCTGAGGACTTCTCCTTGGACTTCTTCAATGGACAATTTCTAACAAAGTGATCCATCTTGTGACAATGAAGGCATTTAAGTTTCGTCATGTCCTTCTTCTTAACTCCATGATAAGAATCTGATTTGGAATGGGAAATTTTACCTTTACCCTTCCTCATCTTAAGCACTAAGGCACAATTCTCTTCATCATTAGTCTTTGATGAAGATCCATCCTAGTGTTCCTCTTGATATCATCCTACATCAAATCTGACCATAGTCATTCCCAATCTGGCAGCTTCTCCCGATCATTGACAGAGTCCTAATAGCTATGCCAACTCTTTGGGATTCCAAGAAGAGAGAGGCTCACCATATCCTCCTCGAAACCCGTGATTCCAACACTTCCAAGTTCATCTTGACATTGAGTGAACTTGTTCAAGTACTTTGGAATCGTCTCACCTTTCTCCATCTCGATTTTAAGAAGTTTATCCTTCAGTGCCAACTTCCTTTGATCATTGCTATTATGATACAAGTCTGTCAATGTTTTCCACATAGCATGCATGGTTTCCTGTCCATGGAGACTCAAGACAATATGATATCAAACTCCCTCAAGGATTATCCACCTTGCCTTTGCCAAACACTTCTTCCACTCGGCCAAGTTCTGTGCATCAATAGCTGTTGGCTTAGGAATTGCTTGTTCAACAAATTCCTTCAAGCCATTATCTTCTAGCATAACATCCATCTTGTCCCTCTAGGCTATGAAATTCAAGCTACCTTCCAAGGCATACTCAAGCCTCAACCCATGGAACGCCATCTGCGGATCCTGAAGTATGTATGCAAATTCAACTTTCACTTGTAACCCAGAACTCAAAACTTTGGAATCTCCTCTAGAGAGCTAATTTTAAACCAATGATATCTCCCTCATCAGAACTCCAATTTGATCGTTTTTTTTTTGGGTGTATTTTCCCAAGGAATCCAGATATGTAATTTGTTTATGAAAAATTTGCACAGAATTTCTCAGACCTTCTTTGTAAAGTCTCGGACCAAAAAAAATCTTGCTTTGATACCATGTAGAAAATCTTGTAGATTCACAAGCTAATGCAATTTGCTAAATCAAGAGACAAGAATCTACTTCTACTCTTTACATCGGAAGCCCATAAACATCGAGCAAACAATAATCAATAGAGGAAGAGAATAAAAGGTACATAACACAATAAATATCCTGGGAAAGCCACAATTCAAAACCCCACTATCTGTTTTGTATTAGTATGGAAAATCAAGATGAAACTACAATGCTTGTTCTCTCTAGAACAATTCCAACACTCAACAAATTCAATCTCCAACTCATAAGCAAGCTCAAGGCCAAAGCTTAGCCTCTTCACAAGCTCTCCAAGTCTCTATTCAAATGTGTAATTCTTATGAAGGATAGCTTGTATTTAAAGGGAAATAAAGCCTCTCAAAACTACGCAAGCCCTTAAGGACCAGTTCCTAATTGCATGCACTATCAGTGCAACTCAAAAAAATCTAAAACAAATAGTACACTATCCCTGCACTCTTGTATCAACTGGGTCTTTCTCTGAAGTGACATGCATGAGTTTCTGATGAGTAAATATTTAGTTAACTAGAGTAGCACTGGCGGAGTTCATTAGTGTCACCAGTGACTGTTAGCTCACTATTAGTTCTCTCAATCAATTTGAGAACTAATTTAACTGAACTGACTCATGAAACCGAGTCTTCTATTTTACAACTCAGAATTAACTCACACTAGACTCCTACAAAGTAGGTTGAACATATACATGACTTCCAAAAGACTTCCAACTCGAATTTCCTAAGTTAAGTAAGTTTAATAAACTTAATTTAACTATTTTTAAGTTGCTATGAGAATAGAATTCGAATTTAATTCACAACTTAATTCAAGGACAAATTAAACTAGAATTTCTTGTTTCCATTTCTCAACAGTTTTTTGGGGGTAAAACTTTGCATCTTTGGTGTAACACCATTTCATGTTGTTTTACACACAAAGATCTTTCCAACAAAATAAGAAGTGCATCAATCAGAGTCCATATGCAAAAGTTATGCCACCCAGAAGTTGACCTTCCTATTTTCACACCTATAGTTTGTGAGGATGCCGCATCATACCCCATTATTAATGGAAAATGGGCTAGCCACGTGATTATGATGTAAAATACTATAGAAGAGTCTATATTGTAACTATAGTTAATAGTTTATGTAGTCAAAATTAACCATTAGTAAGCTGTTAGATTGTGTTATAACCGGGCCACTACGAGGAAGAGGCATTCCATTATTTGGAGAGAATTTCACTCCATAGCTAACCAAAGATAGCTAAGAGGGATAAGAGGTAGAACACACAGAGAGGATCTGTGCACTATAGTAGTCCATGGGCCACAAATATTACTTCTTTGTACTTGAAGCCATATTTCAGAATAGAGAAAGAGAGTGAAGTGGCCTGACCTTCGAGTCGTGTTTTCTCCCAAAAGGGTTTCCCAGAGAGCATATCTTATGCCTTATGTGTGTGTGTGTGTGTGAGCTTATTTTGTTTTTATCTACTTTTATGCATAGTTTCCATTCACATGTATGCACTAATTATAGTAACATCTATAGATCTAGAAATTAACTAGCACTGTAAAAGTGTAGAATTTCAGATTTTTAATATAATATTGTCAGATCTGTTGTGATGAACTATCTAGTTGAATATCCACAACAATTTACGGATCACTTAATGGGCCTCTCTAACTATTTTGGGAATGAACATCCATACGATTGAAGTTGAGCCTTGTTCTTTTATTTTTTTTTGTGTTAGTGGGCTCGATGCACTTGGTGATTTGGTCCTCATTCCTCATAATCATTACTTGCCCCACTTTGACTTATCGACATTGAAAAAGTTTTTGAGTAAATTGCAGTCTACTAGTTGAGGGTGGACAAGTTTATTGGCCACGTTAAGCCTATAAAGCCTTCTCTCATGTGCATTGAAAACAATTTTTTAACCTTAATATGCTCAAGAGGAGAGGTGAAGGATAGTGCATACATGTGCCTACCTGGTGGTTGCTTGCTGATGTGTTGATTTTTTTATTCGCATGGAAGATCTAGACATGGGTGAGGCTTCTTTTGAGTGTGTTTTGAGATGTCATTTCCTTGTATCCCTTGCTTCCTGCAATATAATAATTTTACACTTCATTGATACAGGTCCTTTGTATTTCATGCAAGTGTTGTTGCTGGCTAGGTGATCAAATACACTTTGGAGTGTTGTATGCATTCTTCTTCTGCTTTGATGATGATCTTTAAGCACCCTACAGGAGGTCCTTAGGTGCTCATGTTCTTGTTTTTGATGGTTCATTCTTCTTTGAAATCAAGATTGTGCTTTTTCCATGCGATGGTGACCTTATACACCCTACAAGATGTCCTATACGTGCATAGAACCTTCATTCTGTGTAACCTCGGATCTGTGTTTTTCCACATGATAGAAGTGATCCTATAGGATCCTATAGGATACCTTGTAGGTGCACAAAACTTGTTTCCACAAAGTATCAAGATGATCGAGTTTTGAAGAAATGGAGTAGCAATTGCTAAATGACTGTCTATAATCCTTTTTTTTATGTGTGTGTGTGGTTTTTTATTAAACTTATGGAAGGAGAAACCTATTCTTTTGGGAATGGTGAGTGAAGGTCATGATGGAAAAAAGTGAAATGATGACAAGCAGGACAAAACAATTGACCTTTTCCACTGATTGGTGGCTTCCTACTATGGTCTTGTAGGGTTTGTGCTGACTGTGTGTCTTCCTGTAGCAGTCATGTAGGCCCTTCTAATATCATATTATCCTTCAGATAAAGCCTCCAATAACACTGATAATTCATGATAAATATAAGGACAAGGATTCAAAGCCTTTGTTGTGGTGGAAATGATGAAAGAAGGGGTGAAAATGGTTGGTTTTTATTTATTTATTTTATTTTATTTTATTTTATGGATATAGATGATTATTTGAGTGGAAAAGTGGCTAAATGGTGTGGAAGATAGGTGATGGTGGTGTGGTAAACTTATTTCAGCACTCCCCCATGGAAAACATAGGATTTGACCTCTCTCTCTATGTCGATCACAATATTGTAGCAATTATGGTCACTTCTGTAACAATTCTGGAACACATATCCATATCTCTCAAACAGTATATTGGATTGACCTATAATTTTGTTAGCATGTTTCCATCATCCTTATGCATCTCCCCACAAAATTATTGGCCAGCAGATGCATTAATCTTGAGAAGAAATAAAAATGTTGTAAGTGATGGAATTCAACTTCTCGAAAAGTGTGCCTAGAATTTGATGAAATTCCTTGAGCATTTACCATCATCTATATGCATCTACCCATGAAACAACTTGACAAATGGATGCACGGTTTTTGAGATATGGTATAAACAATTTATGTCTTGTATATTATGACAATCCTGTAGCAAAAAAACCTTCCTCTAGCATTTTAGGACAATGAGGAAAATGAATGGGAAAGTCTTGGGAATGATGTGTGGATGCTGGAAATGGATGAGGGTGATGGATTGAGATGTCGTTGGTCTTTCTTGATGAATTTTCACAGAAGGTAAGAAGCCTAAGGTTGATAATTTTTTGACTTTTCACTTGCCTCATTACTCATTTCTTTATTTTTCTCCTTTTGTGGCACTGACTTGTTTCTTTACCTTATTCAGGTGGAGGAGTACTTGCATCCAAACACACATATACAACCAGGAAAATAAATAAATATAATATATATCTATATATATATATATATATATTATTAGGCCTACTAGCTGCCTCAATGAGGCTTTCAACTAGTAGGTCTGCCTAGGTGCCTTAAAGGAGATTTTCACCTAGAATATTTTCCTTTTCTTTTTTTCTTTCCAACCCATTGGTCACCTCAAGGAGTTTTTCAATCAGTGATTCAATCTGAGATGCCTCAAAACAGGTTTCACCTGAGATCTTGTTCTTTTCCTCT
The DNA here is from genome assembly GCA_000404065.3 of Pinus taeda. NCBI lineage: Eukaryota > Viridiplantae > Streptophyta > Pinopsida > Pinales > Pinaceae > Pinus > Pinus taeda. The sequence goes on along the minus strand of APFE031739872.1, from coordinate 174,247 downwards.
TATTTTTCATTTTCCATTTTTTTCTATCCTACTCTACTTGAAAAACAAAATCTCTTTCAAGTATAGGAACATTTCCAATGGAACCATGTGCACATCAAGATGACATATAAAATCTTGTGTAGGCTCAAAATATATACTTTGACATGTACCTGAATGTGAGAGACCAAATGCTTTGATTGCGATGAGATCAAGAATTGTTGAAGAAGAGTGTGCTGCTGCAACTTAATGATTGTCTGGAACCACATTTCAATATAGTTGTGATGCCCCTGGTCCACTTGCACATTTGGATCTTGTTATATGTCCTCTTCTACCATAAAATTCAAATCTTCTTCTTTTTGCTGATTAGTCTTCTGAACACATAAGGAATCTGATGATAAACATAACATAAATTCTTCATTCTCAGGGTCCAATTGTTTCTCTTCATTAAATGTGGTCTATGATTCCTTGGTCTTCTTTGTATCATCTTCTTCTAGATGTTATTCTTCAATGGCATCTAGAGAACCTCTTTGTTGCAATATACTTCCCGTTCTAAGGTGAATATCATTCACATCAACATGAGTTGTTTCGACGTATTGTACCTCAATATTATAAGTGGGTTGAGTTACTTCATTGTTTAGATTCAAAAATGGTGGTATAAGTAGTTGAGTGGGAGTGGATATTTGAGATGGATGTGGTTGGGTTTGTGGTTGTTGTGGAGGTGGATGGTAGGGATAGCATGGAGTTGGGTATGGAGGATATTGAGGATATTGTGGATTTTTCCCATAAGGTCCTTGCCAACCTTGTAGCCAAGATCGGTTTCGGGGTTGATATGGCCAAGGCTTCCAAGAAAAGGTTGTGTTACAATTACTTTGAGAGGGATGTGCATAATATTGAAATTGTGAATTAGGTTCTTGCATCATACTAGGTTGACTAGGTTGCCATGGTCCTCTCAGAGCTGTATAACATAGTTGCTTTGGTGATTGACTTGATCCATTTTCCTCTTGGTAAAATTCCTTCAACCTCGATAATGATGGGAAATATTTAGTAGCATGTGATTCTGCATGGATAACACAAATATCAACATCCTCTTTTTGCTCATTTTGCCTTCTTAACCTTTCTACTTGTTCACTTAGATTGCCAAGAATTTTTGTTTTAAAGCTACCAAACAAGTTTCCAAGTTCACCTTGACTTACTAATCTTGATTTTTATTTACTTATCCTTGCCCTTCCTCTCTAGATGCACTTGCATATTTCACAAATTTCTTCAAATGATAATTGGTATACATCACCTCTACTCATGAGATTAAGGAGATCAATCCACTCATCTCTAATTGTTCTAAGTAAGAGGGATTTTAGTGTGTCAAATCATAAATGATGTAATTTTGCCCTCTTAACATTATACATAAATCTCTCTATTAGATCCTCAAGGCTATAATGTTTTTTTTGAGTCATTCTAAAGATTTATTCTTTAAGATCATGATCTTTGTATTTTTTCTAGAAATATATTTTGCTTATCATTCCATGATCTTATTGAATTATTCCTTAAACTAATGAACCATTTAAGAGTTCTATCCTTCAATGTTTCTAGAAACACTCCTAATTTTTGAGTGTTTAGTAAGTAACCATAAGATCTAAAAAGGATTTCAAATTCAAAGAGAAAGGTTTCTGGATCCTCTAACCTCAAACCATGGAAGATGGGAAGGAAAGATGGAGGGATGTTCTTCATAGGAACATTGACATTAGTATTTTGAATGGGAAATCCAAGAGGACCTTCTGCATTATCATAATCTCCATCGATTTCTTCTACCGTATGTGCCACCTCTTCTAATTCTACCTGCAAAAGGGATGGTGATGCAGTTCTTATTGCACGACGTGATCAAGTGGGGGGTTGTGGTATTGAAGAATTTTTTTTTTTTTTGAATGAAAATGCCAATGCAATGCAATTCTCTATTTTTGGCATGAAAGATGCCTAATGCAATTTTTTTTGTTTGCATAAATGGATCAACTAGTGAAGAAACCAATGCATACTTTGATACCTCCCCGACAACGACGACAAAAAGTGACGAGACCCAGTATTGCAACAAGAATGCTGCAACTACCAAGGTTACCAACTTAAATTATCAACCCGGGGTTCGTAAAAACTCAATAGGTGTTAGCACTATATGTGCATCATGAAATGTGTCCTTCTTTTGTTGGTTTGATGCAATGAAGTGAATGCCAAGAAATCCAAGCCGAAACTAATTGCAGAAATGGAAATATTACTCTATTTGCAGAAAAGAAACCTATTTACTTTTGCAGAGAGGAAATCCTAGTTACTTTTGCAAAAATGAAAGGTTATTCTACTTTGCATGAATGTACGTGTTAATTCTATTTGCATAAATGTAAACATTAACCTATTTGCAGAGTGTAAATGGTACATCAAAAGGAAGCCTAGTCTATGCAATACAAATAAGAATGTTGGAAATGGAACCCATAACTTAAGATGTATGAAACAAAATGAAATCATTCTTCAATCACTGCATCTAAGATAGATTTTGTCAACAAAGTTGATAAGGTGCTCCATAAAATAATCATGAAAATCATCATTATGCTCTTCAAGTCATGAATATGTTCACTAACCATAACTGTAGAGGTGAATGGCAATGGAAAAGAGGAAAGGATTAAGAGGTTTTTAATCTTACTGAATCACGATTTTAGAGCCTAGGGGTGATTATTCAAGCGCAAGGGACAAAAAGTAAGCTTTTGGAGCAGTTATGGTCAAGTTTACAAGTGCTAAAGCAGTGCTACAAGACTGCTATAGGAGGTGCTACATGAGGTGTTATAGGATGTCAAATGCCCGAGTAAACAAAATGAAAATGAGATGAGTTTTTTTTATTAAGTAAGATGTCCTAGGACTCCGCTCTAAGGGGAATCACTCCAAAACCAGAATTCAAGAACTAATGAGCTAGTTAACCTACCAAATGCCTAACCTAATCAAATGAAAATGCTATGTGGTGATTTTTTTTATTAACTTGAATGTTTTTATAACCCAATACAAATGGAATGAACTCAAATGAAGCTCATTAACACGTTCTAAAAAACAACAAAATATTACTACTATTTTGCTCAAAGGGACTTCCATAAATTCTAGATTTGTGAACTAGTAAACCAATCCAAATATCTCAATGATGAATACGTCTTTTCAAAGTTTTTATAAGGATGAATCATGCTTGTGACTCTATAAATAACCTGCAAAAAAACTCACTTCAATCATTTAACCAATATGACCTACAATAACAGAAGCATGAATAGTAAATGAAGAAATAAGAGATGTAAGTGAAAAAGACATTAAAAGGAAATAAAGAAATTATACAAGAGGGCTCTGGAGCTACCGAGATGGCCAATCCCAAGGAAAATCACAGCCCTATTAAGGAAACCAAGCTTTAGAAGCTAAAAATGGCACCAAACTTCATTATTTGAATCAATCCTAGTACAACCCTGTTAGAAATGAAAGTGGAGTTGCTAAATAACAAGTTTTCTCCACAAGAAGACTAAGAAATGCATGCCCCTAGAGGAAAATTTGAATCGGTACCTATTCAAAGTGATGAGGAAGAATTATCCTCGAAAGGAGGCAACTTTCCCCTCCAAAATCCCTCAAAAAGTGGATCTAGTTCCCAACACTAGGAATTTGCATTAAATGACATGGAACATATTCCTAGGTTTTCTCAATCACTAGAGATCTAGAATTTGTGAAATAATTTCATAATATCCTATTCATTTATCATCCAATCTTGGTCCCCCTGTAGCAAGGAGTAAGTCCCTTATCTCATCCTCCAAATCTTCATAATCTGCCCATTATTCTACAAAAAAAATATATTAGGCACAAGTATGCAATTATCGCTAAACCATCCTATTGAACACATTATAGCTCAAAATATGTCATGTAATGCAAAAAGAGAGGTTTAATGTGTTGAAGGATGGTTAGATGGGCCTTACATTATATCTAATTTGGATTCCCATCACTCTGTCTTTAGTCCCACAAATAATCGTCACTCAAAACAAAGGGGGAAGAAAAGTTAAAACATAGGTTCTAGGTGCATACAGAATCTCGAGACGAGTAGGAGAAGTGACTTATGAGATATGGCTTCTTGAAGGATGTAAGATTCACATCATTTTTCATGTCTTGTGTCTTGAAAAGACCATGGGATAACATTTTGTCACTTCTACAGAACTTCCAACATTTGACGAGGAAAGAGAGTTGATCTTAGTCCCAGAGAAGATCCTAGAAACTAGGGAGAGGAAGTTGCGAAGTAGGATGGTGAAGGAGTACCTTGTAAAATGGAAGGATTTACCTATAGAGGATGCCACTTGGGGAGTTAAGTAGATGCTCAAACACCCTAAGTTAAAATTTCTTGAGGTCAAGCAATCTTGGGTGGGGAGGACTATAATGTCCCAAACCATTTAGGAAGAACATGACAAAGTTTGCTAGCCTAAAATGGTTCTCGTAGGCTAAGTCAGAGAAAATTTAATGAAGGGAGTTAATTCTTAGGGAAACATTATAAAAGTCTAAGGGGTGAAAAGGGGCACACTTCCCAAGAAGGTGAGAATTCACTTTAATTTTTTAAGGTGATAATATTATAAAGAGACTTAATAAAAGGTAAAAAGGTAAAATGACCACAAGTTTACAAAAGATAAAAGTGAGGAGACTATCCTCATTCTTTCACTTTCATTTTGAGAAAATGAGCTCTTGGAGAGCTTTGAAGAAGAAGCTTAGGGTTTGGGAAGCCCTAACTGCCATTTTTGGTTTCGATGTTGAAACTATACACCCTAACTGGTTCAAGGAGTGGAATCACACATATTTTAACATTGGAATTCAAGGGAGAAGATTATTTGTAGGAGACATTGAGGTAGAGAAGTGTTATCAATTGATTTCATTATCTTACATGGTATTTTCTATCTCATCCTTTTAGGTTGAAGAGAAAACTACGAAGAGCCAAGTTCCCAAGAATAAATATGGTCAAGTCTAGCTCAGAAAAAGAGATTTGAACCAATGATTAAGAGGTTATACTTTCTTAGGTTGTTTGAGGTCGAAGTTCCACTTATAGGAGGACAAGTTTCATTCTATGCAGAGGTCAAGTTAGTGCCTCTTTTGTTGGCTGAGTTCAAGCTATGAAGGGGTCAAGTTACTTGTTGTAGAAGGGCCACATTTTCTCCTTCACATTGTTGGTTGTACGTAATCTATAGGTGGTCGAGTTGAAGAGTTCATTTATCTAGTTTGGGACGCAATTTTGGAGGAGAGAAGAACTAAGTTGATTCACTCTTGTTGTTGGTTGATTTATTCTTTTTGGGGCTGAGTTTATTAGAGACAACTGATGTGATTATCCCTTGTTAGAGTTTGGATGAAGCTGTTGATATGTGTAAAGCGTATAATTGTTTTAACTGTGAGTAAATGTTGGAGAAAGAGTCAAACATCTACATGTAGCTTATTCAAACATTGTATATCCTATGCTGAAATGAACTATGAGTCACAACCATCCTAGAAACTAATATCTATATTAAATATATAATATATATATATATAAAACCAATTTTTCATTGAAATACATGTTCAGAATTTACATAGTGGTACTGTAGATGCTACAAACATTCTAATGCTATGATAAATGGAG
>APFE031739872.1:117221-151226 GCA_000404065.3 Pinus taeda | reverse complement strand
TTTTTCTTCTTGATATGTCCTTCTATCTTGAGAGTTTGAGGAGTGGTAATTCTTGCCAATGCTTTACAAGATATGGTCGGATTCATTTCTTCTTTCTCTGAGGTTGGGTCCTGGCATATATCCTCTTCTTTTGATGTTTCTTGATCCTTTTCTTCCTCTTCTTCATACTCTATGTAAAATAATTTCTTCTGAGCACACTTGTGACTTTTAGTGCATTTGCTATCACAATTGTAACAAAGCCCTTTTTATCTTTTTTCTTCCAATTGTTGTGGTGAAAAACTTGTAGGTTGTCGAAGGCTAGGAGAAGAAACACTTCCATAATTATAGTCATGAGTGGTGGGATTCCTCATTTCCATAATTTCACTTTCAATTTTTCTTGCCCACCTAAATGCCTTCTCCAATGAATCAGGTTCCCAAAGACGAACCTCATGTTGAATGTTATCCTTTAAAGTACCTATGAAGACATCAACCCTTTTCTCCTCTGGAATATCATTTACCATTATATTCAATTTTTGAAAGTCCTCAATGTGCTCTACCATTGAGCACTTTTGTTTGAGATTTATCAGTTGGCTAAAGAAGGTGTTTCGCTTTGTATCCTCATAATGTGCTATCATTTCCTCCGTGAAAATTGACCATGTAACAAGTGGTTTACGAGAAAAGAGCCATTTATACCATAAAAATTGATCCAGTTCTAAATATGAAGATGCAATGCGTACCTTTTGTAACAGTTTCACCTCATGTAGATCAAAATATTGCTCCATCTGTAGTATCCAATTTACCAGATCCTTGCCATCAAACTTCCTCATATTGTCTTTTATTGATTTTAGGAGCTCGATCTTGGAACGGCTATAACTTTGTAATTTCGGCTCTTCCAGTTCTGAAATTGTGACTTATAGTTGCCCTTCCTCTTTCCAATGCCACTAGTCTGATCAAAATTGGATTCTCCAAGAAAGAGTTATACACAATATCCCAAGATGACCTGATTATATACCTTTTCAGAAGAGAAAACTTGTATGGAGTGCCATGTGTCACTGTTTTGACTTGTAGATCTGAAAAATATATACAAGAAACTACAACCTGTCCTCTTTCTGTAACTTTTGACGAAATTTCAATATGATGCTCAAAGAGGCAGTTATGACAATTTTCCCAAGGTGACTTGTTTGGAATGTAATTCAGGGGTCTGCAAAAACCCTAACTTCCTTAGACTATATCTCCGCAAATATAGCGAGACAAGATCTGAAATTTGGAGCCAAGGTTCAGACTGATTTCTTCCCAAATGAGTTTTTGGTTTAGCTTCTAAAACGTCGTATCGAAACAGTTATAGCGAAAATCCCATGATGACCTGTTTTAGTTGAAATTCTAGAGTTTGCAAAAACCCTATCTTTCTCAGATCACATCTCCAAAAATATAGCGAGACAAGCTCTGAAATTTAGACCTGAGGTTTAACGTGAGTTCATCTCAAATGGGTTTTTTTTCCTTTCTAAAATGGTGCAGAAAAGGCGTTATAGCGAAAATTCCATTATGAGCTATTTGGAGCAGCGAAACCTAGAATCCAAAGCTCTGATACCAAATGTTATGAAACCAGCTCACAAAAAGAGAGAAAAGATAGATCAACTCCTTAGAAATAAGCCTCTTCGAGGGGGAAACCTCCTTTACATTACATAAATGAACAATTCTTAGATGATACAAATGACAAGACCTCCTTTCTATATATAGGAGTCTAAGGGGTCAGAATATAATCAAAGCCGACATAACAATAATAATGTAAGGGCACAATAATAACAATAGTGGGCTTCTATGGGGCACAATAATTACAATATGGGGACTACACTAGTATTTTGATGGAAGAAGCTATAAACCTTGTGGCATTTTGAATTCTCTACAAGGAGAATTAGGTGACAAGACTGTATCGATAGAATTTGAACTTATCGACATACCACTATATTATAATCTTCTACTGGGTCGTACGTGGGTCTATGATACAGCTGCTGTTGTTTTGACATATCTTTGAATGGTCTATTTTCCTCATAAAGGAAATATAATAGCCATTGATCAAATCAATTTCTTTGCATCTATTTGTCATGTTATTGGAAGTGTCCTTCTCATGGGGGAAACCCTAGACACATATTAGCATGTTGGGGTTGGATTGCTTAAGGATTCCTCTCCCATGGGAACCTTTTCACTTCCTCCTCCTTCATTTCTCAACAAGTCTAATTTGTTTTCCTATATCGACATGATATTCATCTTGGATAGTACCAGATGAATCTAATCTTGACACTTTTGGTGATCACATGCTACTCAATGTTGAGAAATCTATGGGGCAACAAGTGTAGGTGACTTCTCTTACTTTGATAACTACTTGTGATGTATTTTTACTTTACTTGATTAAATTTTTATTTTCTTTATTATTGTTGTTCTCTATCACCAAACATAAACCAAATATTAAATAACAATGAGACAATAGGACACAAGATATAGGTGATCATCTAGGGCCAAAATCTCTCCAACTGAGAGGAAAACCCACCAGAATCCTTCTCTTCTTATGGAATTTCAATTGATGAATTCCAATAACTATGACCCTTGACAGGGACCATCCAAGGCCAAGTCATCCTTCCTTCTTAATGATTTTTCCTTACACAACTTCCAGTAATAAAATTCGACCTTCTAACAACTTCTCCAACAACTTCAACCCCAACAACAATTTTTGCAACTTCAACCTAGTGACTTCAACAACTTTGACCTAGCATCTTCACAGCTCTGGCCTTGATGCAATTTCAACAACTTTGATCTAGCAGCTTCATATCTTTGATCTAGAGGTAGCTTCACAACTTCAACCTTGCATCTTCACATCTTCAACCTTGCAACTTCACAACTTTGACCTTGCAGCTTCACAACTTTGACCTTGTAGCTTCACAACTTCGACCTTGCAACTTCATAGGTTTGATTCAACAACTTCACAACTTCGTCCTTGCAACTTCACAACTTTGATGCAACAACTTCAGAATTTCGTCTAGCCCAAAAAAAGTAGAAATCCTAAAGAAAGAGAGAGAGAGAGAGGCCCAAGACAAAAGATCTTGATCTTCTTCTTATTCTTTGTCCTTTTCTAGATTCTATGTTGAGGAGATCGAACTTTCTTGAGTGAGTGTGCAAATGAGGTCAAATTCCTTCTTATTTATAGGCTTGTGAGGGGTATGAATTGCTATCTTGAGGCCGAATTTTCCCTTCATGTAGGCTGACTTGATATTTGTACCATGACGAGGAATTGAATGGTCTTTTGACTCTATCTTGACTCAATAAATTTTCTTTACAATATGTAACATTCCCAAATGGGTCTTCAATACATGAAAATTACTCAATTGACTTTATGACAAACCTAGAAGCACTCAATGGGTGCTTGACCTAAAAATAAATTCCCCTTGAGCATGAAATCCATGCCTCAAGAATACAAATAATAAATTTATTTTTTCTTTTTATTAAATACATAAAATCACGATTACATATGTCATTATGAAGACCGAAACTAGTTACATATTCAATACTCCCTCTTAACCAAGGAGGTATTCATAATCCATACAAGGTACTTGGACATTCTGAATCTTAAAATTCTCATAAGAAGAGTCTGATTAGTAACCCATCTATAGAAAATCATATCATCCAACATTTTACATAGCAAGGCCTTGACTAACATCTCTATCTCCCACAATATTAGAGCATAATGCTGGCGAGACCAATGATTTATAGACACCCTCATCATTGTTTCTCTCAGAACATACCCCAACCAGGATCTCTCAGAGTATGTTCCACCAAGACTATTCTTACCTTGGATACGTAGTCCTCAAAGAATATTGATCATATATGACTACTATTATCTTGAATTCCCTACCACATCCTCAAAATGTATCAGATTCCAGATGCTTACCCAATCCTCCATTTATCTTCCCAGGTGAAGACAAGAATGATGTGTCTATCTCTCCCTCTCAATTAGGGAGGATATGCCCATTCCAATGAAGGAATGTACCCACTCGTATAAAAGGAATGTACCCAAGCTCTATCTTGACTAGGGACTTGCTTCCAACAAATCTTTAGGTGGAGATCATGGGGCAACTAGTTGATTGAAGAGATCCTCCTTTAGATGTCATGAACTACTTTTTTCTTTATTTAGGAGTCTTCATATTTTTGAGATTTCTTCAAAAGGATATCAACCATACGTCACTTTCATGAATCATGTTAGTCATGTCATCCTTTCTTTCATTGGAAAGTGATCCATTAGTCCATATCTGACCTTTCCTTCATACCTTGATACCTTCTTCGCATCATGTTTCCTTCATGATATTTCATCATACCACATGAATGTCAGTTATAGATGACATCTACAACTCTTCCTTTGGTAGCCCTGCATTAGCCCATCCAACTATTGTTCAAAAATAGAAAATGAAAATTAAATAAAAAATACCTTTTTGATGGTCTTTCATCATGACATCTCCTTGTTTTCAACAACACCCTGCATATATATCGACACATCTCCAAAAATATATACAACGTCAAGGGTCTATTTCTGTTTTAGAATTTATCAGGATCTTCATATCTTTCCCATGGAGATATCATAGTTAAATATTTTAGTACTTGGATGTTGATTGCCTAATCCATAGTTGCATTTTTCATGATCTCTTCCTTTCTTTATTCACACATTTCCTCCTAGGAACTTCCAAACATAGTTCCTTCAACTTTTTCAACCACCTCATATTTCATTTTAGGACATATTATGTTGATTTCATCTAGTCAATGTGTGAACCATGCCTTCATGCATCCTTTCACAAGAGGTCCTTTCTTTTGATCATGATCATGAGGTGGAGCATTTATCCATGCTATCTGCACCTATATGACATGACTCAATTTTATCAAATACATGGAGTTTTTAACCCCTTAAAGAAATTACCTGCATACGAATTCTAAAACACATAAAATAAACAATGCAAGAGCATAACGCATAAAACACATATACATAGAGATTTCCCCTGGATCCCAAAACCGGGACTACCAGCTTGATTTTTCATTATGTTCCTTTCAATGTTACAATACATATTTATACATGCCGAAGCATCCAATACCATGGACCGAAAACTATCACGTCCAAAACCATGGACTAAAAACCATAGGTAAGTTCACCCAACCTAATACGTGGGTTACTCATGGAAAGAATATAACACAACCCAACAATACAAGCATACATACCTCATATTTTTCTTTTGGTCATGTAGACTTCCTTCAGCAGCTTCCTTGATTGAAATAAATTCAATCACCTTGACTTGCTTCACTTCTTTTGACATCATACGATCATTCCATGAATCCCATACAAGGTGGAATTCTCAGCGAGACACTTACTTCTTCTAGTAGGTGAACCTTCTGATGAAGATTCCAATGAAAGATCTTGATTATCCTCATTATGCAAATTCTCCTTTTTGAATGATGTATGATGAGCTCTATACTAGATAAATTTATTTTTTTCCATAAGTACTACTTATGCTTCTAATGGGGTTACTAAGAGATACATCCTTTTATTGGTGACAACCATAGACTTCTATTTCATCTATATTTCATGCTTCTTGATGGTGTCATGAGCTCTTGCTTTCAATCATATGCTTCTATGATGTCATCTTCTAACATGATGCATCCTATCATGTTTATTTACAACAAAAAATGTGAAACATAAACTTGAAAAGAACTAGGTGAGGAAGATTATCTCAATCATATTAGATATATTTTACTTCCTCCTTCTTCAATTTCTTCTTTTCAGCTTCTTCCACTTCTTTAGTGATATGGGATTCCACCCTTCCTCTTTAATTTGTTGTTGTCCTTATTGAGCTTTGGAAAATCTCTCTTGTAGTTCCCATATTCATGACAACCATAGCATTGAAACTTTGACATGTTATTCTTCTTTTTTTGAGGACCAAGCTTCCCCAACTTCCCTTTTTCTTCTAGCCATGGCAACAAATTCTTGAACTTGCTTGCTTGATCCTACATTTATTTTTCCAACAACCTAGTTTCTTCAATTTTTCACAATGACCATATTTCATTGAATGGAGTAGTTTCCTTCTTCCCATAGATGTTTGAGGTGAAGTTGCCCTATTCCTCTAGTAGTGCATTAAGCACTATGGTAGTCATTTCCTTTTTAGACATTATTTCTACCAACTCTTGGAGTTGATCTCTTATTTCTGACAGCCTCATAAAGTATGAGGTTGTTCCTTCTTCTTTTGATATATTCATCTTGTAGAGCTTGATATTATTCTTTCGACAGCTCGACAATTAAACCCTTAATATGACCAATGACTTCATTTTCTATGAGGACCAAATCTATCCTCTTCTTCCATGCAAGAATGTTTGACGACCCAACCAATTTATTTCTCTCCTTGCAATATGAAGTCATTTTGACATATTCAAATATAGATATAAAAATACTTACTTGCCAAGTGAATATACTCCTAGATGATGAAATCTTCAACTTGATGCCTTCTTGATTTTGATGATGATGTAGATAATAGAAGATGTCTTCTTGGTGAAGATGTATTTCTTCAAAAGTGACCCTTGGCTCAAAGGGAGATCACATTGATTCCTTGATGATGATGATGAACATTCCTTTTCCTTCTTTTCTTCCTTCAAGGCAATGATATTTAAGCTTGTTTGACAACCTCAAATTTTGGCCCTTCTTCAGAATTTCGGCTTGATTTAATAGTTCTACAATTTTGGCCTTTTTTGCAATAACCATAGTTCAAATGTGTGTCTAGAAGATGGAAATATTTGTCTCCTTTCTACTTCACTTGATTTGACTTATTTTTATTGTTATTTTGGTTTTCAAAGGAGATCTTTCTTAGCACAAAACTTTCTCCTTGATGGTGGCTACAATTTCATACTTGCGATTGTAGAAGGATGTCTTAATACTTCACACATGTGGAGAATATAGCCCAGAAAAATAGACCCAAAACTTCTTCGCTCTTCCTTCCTTGTGATAGTAATTGTAGAGTGTGTGTGTTTCCCAAGAACGCTTCAAGTGTGGAACCCTTCTTTGGATGAGCTGGGGTTTTGAGGTCTTCTTTGATGCTCTTAATTATTCCCTTTCAATAGGATGAGAGGATTTGTCCTTCTTGATGATTGATTCTCTTTATGTTTCCAAGATGATCTCTTTATACTTCAGCCCTAGAGTATCCTTCTTCATATTTCCTTTCCATGATGTAGTTACCTTAGCTCTAATCCCATGTTTAGAAATATAGGGGGAAACAAGTGTAGGTGATTTCTCTTACTTTGTTAACTTCTTGTGATGTATTTTAACTTTACTTGATTAGCTTATTATTTTATTATTATTATTGGTGTTCTATATCATCAATCAAATACCAAATCATAAAGAACAATGAAACAATAGGATACAAGATATAGGCGATAAACCATGGCTAAAACCTATCCAACTGAGAGGAAAATCCACTAGAATCCTTCTCTTCATATAGAACTTCAATTGAAAAATTCCATGACTTATGACCCTTGAAAAAGACCCTCCAAGACCAAGTCATCCTTCCTTCTTGATGAGCTCTCATCACACAACTTCCAGTAACAAATTTCGGCCTTCTAACAACTTCTCTAGCAACTTTGACCCCAACAACAATTTCTACAGCTACGACCTAGCAACGTCAGCAAATTCAACCTAACAACTTCACAAATTTGACCTTGATGCAACTTCAACAACTTCTACCTAACAACTTCACAATTTCAATCGAGAGGCAACTTCACAACTTTGACCTTGTAGTTTCGCAACTTCGACCTTGCAGCTTCACATCGTCGACCTTACAGCTTCGTTTCTTTGATGCAACAATTTCACAACTTCGTCCTTGCAGTTTCACAACTTCGATGCAACAACTTCATATTTTATTCTAGCCTAGAAATAGTATAAAACCTAATGAGAGAGAGAGAGAGGCCCAAAAAATTCGATCTTGATCTTCTTCTTCTTCTTCATCCTTTTCCAGCTTCTATCTTGAGGAGATCAATCTTTCTTGAGTGAGTGTGCAATTCCTTCTTATTTATAGGTTTGTGATAGTTACAAATTGCTATATTAAGGCCGACTTGTCCCTTCATGTAGGCCGACTTGATATTTTTGCCATGACGAGGTCTTGGAGGGTCTTTTGACTCTATTTTGACTCATAATTTTTCTTTAAAATATGTAACATGCCCAAATGAGTCTTCAATACATGAAAATGACTCAATTGACTTTATGAAAAAACTAGAAGCACTCAATGGGTGCTCGACCTAAATTTTTTCCCTTGAGCATGAAACCCATGCCTCAAGAATAAAAATAATAAATTTATTTTTCTCTTTTAATTAAATACATAAATCATGATTACATATTTCATTGTGAAGATTGAACCTAGTTACATATTTCAACACTCAATCCCATTAAGCTAGATTATGAATTCATTTACTTGACCTGTGCGGCACACTGTACCCTATCCTCGTCGATTTATTGGGTTGACTATTCTTTAGATTATGCCACGTCCTCTGGTTCTTTCTCTCATATATTTCCTACCATTAAGAACATTATGGAGATCATGATGCGAGATGATATGCCATGGGACAATCATCATCGTTATTCCTCCTTGTCAGATTCATTCGAGGATAATCTTATAGAACTATATTGACCCAATATCGTTGAGTTCTCTACGAATTATGTATCCATCCATGGTGTTGATTATGAGAAGAATTTGTTGAACATTGAAGAGACTATCCCTCTTGAAATTTCGATCAAACCCGAAATTGTCGAGAATCTACAGTTTGGTGCATTTTTCTCTCATGATGAGATGAAGACTTATAAAGGCCAATTCTCGGAGTTTAGAGATAGTTTCACTTGGTCTTATGAAGAAATTCTAGGTATCAATCCAGACATTGTTGTGCATGAAACTAAGATGTCTCCTGATGTTAAACCAGTTCGACATCGTCTCCTTTTGGTCCATCCCAATAATGTTGCAACTATTAAAGCTGAAGTTGAAAAACTTCTACGCGTTGGTTTCATCTTTCCAATACCTTTATCTGATTGGGTGTCTAACATTGGTCCTGTCATGAAGAAATAGGGAATAATTCGTTTGTGTGCTGATTATCGGGACATCAATCGTGGTTGTCCGAAGGACAATTATCCCACCCTGTTCAACAACTAGATTGTTGATGATTGTGCCAGTTTTGAGATATTTTCGTTTATGGATCATTTCTTCGATTACAATCAAATCAACATTCTCCTGACGGACCAACATAAAACCATGTTTATTTGTCCTTGGGGAAAATTTTCATACTGGAAGCTCCCTTTCAGATTGAATAATGTTGGGGCTATGTTTGAGAGGGAAATGAATTACGCCTTCCATGACATCAAACATATTGTGACACCATATTTGGATGATTTGCTTGGCCATTCGAAACATCGAGTTGATCACCCAATACATCTTTGGGCCATATTTTCACGATTTAGACATGATAACCTTCGACTCAATCCACAAAGTTGTGTTTTTTGTGTAAGTATTAGTTGAATTCTCGGTTTTGTGGTATAAAAACATGGAAGTCATATTGACCCATTGAAAGTCCAAGCGATTATCGATCTGCCTGCTCCTTCTTCCCTTCTTCAGATTCAACAACTCCAAGGGAAGGCTAACTTTCTTTGGAGGTTCGTTCCTAATTACACTGAACTCACAAAATGATTTACTCACTTTTCAAAGAAAGGGGTTCGCTTCCATTGGGACGATGCTATTAAAAAGGTGTTCAATGCCTTAAAACATGGTATTGTTCCAGGAGGAAGATGTAGGAACTGAACATCTTATTTATTACTTGAGTCATAATCTCAATGATACTAAATTCAAGTATACTTATGTTGAAATGTTATATTTGGTGGTTTTCCAAGCCGTCGAGATATTTCTCCATTGCATATTGCTCTGCAGAGCTATTGTTGTTTCAGATTGCAACCACATGACACACATCTTATCCCGACAATTCCTAGGGACCAAGTACTCGAAGTCGATTTTCATCCTACAAGAGTTCAATTTGGAATTCATCAAATCAAGTTGAAGAAATCCTTAGTTTTTGCTAAGCTAATTTGCCACCTTCCCACTGTTGAAACTGAGACAACATCTGGTGATTCTATTATGGACAAGTCGTTGTTCTTGATTTTGTCTTTTGACCCGTGGTATCGAGACATTATCATATATCTCCAAACCCAGAATTTCCAGTGTGATATCTCTCACTCTGACTAATGAAGTATCCGATATCAAGCCAAACATTACATTATAATAAATGACACCCTTTATCGTCCTGGTATCGATATGATATTTCAAAGGTGCCTCACTCATGAGGAGGCTGATAAAGTCTTAAATGAATGCCATTATGGGGCATGTGGTGGTCATATGTTTGGTTATGCCACCACATAGAAGATCATGCATGTTGGTTACTTTTGTCCTACCATGTTTTGTGATTACATCCTTGCCATCCAAAAGTGTCATGTATGCCAGATATACGATCATAAGGCCCACAATCCACCCACTCATTTGCATCCTGTTAACGCCATTGGACTTTTTGTGAGATGGGGCATTGACTTCATGACATGTAACCCTTACTCTACTAGGGATCATGGCTATATGATTGTAGCAGTTGACTATTTTACCAAGTGGGTCGAGGTGATGCCTACATACAATAATAATGGCAAAACAATTGCTCTTTTTTTTCAAACATGTCATTGTGCGGTTTGGTGTTCCACAGGCTGTAGTTATGGACCATGGAAAACATTTTCACAATCACATGATGTTTGAATTAATTTCCAAGTTGGGACTCTCCCATGAGATTTCTACTCCTTACTAACCTTAGGCGAATGGGAAAGTTGAGGCAATCAATAAATTTTTCAAAACGATGCTTCAACACATGATAGGGGTCAACAAATCCGACTGGTATCTTATTCTTTATGCAGAGTTATGGGTGTATCGAAATTCCATTAGGACTGCTACCAGGTTCACGCCATTTCAGTTGGTTTATGGTCTGGAAGAAATCCTTCCAATTGAATGTGAAATTATGTCTCTTAAACTTCTTATTGAACTCCTCCCTACCACTTCCCCAGAAGAGGAACATCTCTTACATTTGACGCACTTAGATGAAACCCGATGTGATGCCACGATGGTTAATAAAGGCCATAAGAAACGTATCAAGGCGCAAGATGACAATAATGTAAAAAATTAGTTAGTTTTAGGTTTATTATTTAATTTTAGGTTAAAGTAGACGAAAGGACATGATCATAAGATCATGCCCTTTCCCCAAAGGGTGTCCATGGTGATATATAAGCCAGGAACCCCAATGTAACAATCATCATTTGACAATTAATTATTAATAATTATATATATATATATATATATATATATATATATATATATATATATATATATTTTCTGCGTATCAGAAGTTTTTCACTTCATCTAGTATCAAAGCGGGTTTGTTATCCCCCACTTCCACTGTGCTCGTTGTTCAGCTCTACTGCTCATGCCAATTCCTCTTACATCATACCATTCTCCACCCATACCCGTCCACTCCAACGCTACCTGAATTCTGCCGCTGTCCATTCCGTATGCTATCTGTTGCATGCTTGCCTGTATCCCTTCAGTCCTGCTCCATTCCGATGACTTGATTTAGCTTTGCGGTATCTCCATTGCTCGACAATCCCGCCGACATCCTCTATACAGTCCATTGTTTTGTCCATTTCACTACCCTGTCTGCCCGTCTGAGCTAGTGTGCTAACGCTCTTCTTCACTCTCTGCGTGCCTCACCCCTTATTAGCCGTCCCAAATCCGTCACCCATCGTTACATCTTAAAATTTGAGTTTTTTTTTTTGAACAGTCAAGAGGTACAACGTGACATTTTATGTGGTCCTTGGTCCTCTACGGTGTTATCTGCTCAAGCATCGGTCAAACCGTCGTGCCATTCCATTCCGATTTAAATTCGATATTGAGTTTTATTATATATATTTATAATATATATAACTAAATATATTAAATAATTATATATTTATATATAATTTATTATATATACATATTTATATAGTGAAAATTATATTATATATATTTAATTATTTAAAAAAAAAATAATAAATTACTTAAAATTTTAAGCTGGCAGATAAATACACACCCCCACATACTCGCTCAATGTCAATGACAATGGTTGATTTCCAAAAAAAATTAACTGACACAAAGCATAAGATAAATAATAACCATGACGAGGTCAGTAAAATATTAGATGATTTCCAGATTAAGCTTGAGGAGCAGGCTGACAATATCAAAAATCTTCAGGATACGACAAATTGAATAGAAATAAAGATGGAAAATCAACATGTCCAAACAGAAGTAGATCTAAGAGAGTCCTTAACATCGCTGACACTTCTGTGTAAAAAGATGAGTTGTACACCCACACAACTACTACAAGAAAATGAAGAGAATCGAGAACACAACTCATCAGATTCAACAAAGTCAACAGACTCTCATGAAAAAGCTGAATCTCGAAAAAAATCAGCGACACCCCACCAAAAAGTGAGTAACGCGAATCTTACAAACCAGCAACTCTGGGATACCTTTACAAATCAACACCCCTTTTTCACTCAACAATTAGCGACATACCAGTGAAGGGCAAAAGTCGAGATGCCTAAATTTGACGGAAATGAAAAAAACAATGTTGCATGGATAAATAAAGTAGAAGAATACTTTGAGATATATGATATCAATGATGATGACGAAAATTTCAGGCATGCATCCATGAAAATGGAAGGGGAAGCATATAATTGGTATATGTGGTGGAAAAATATAACACACGTCATTAGCTGGAGAAAATTTAAGGATGCATTCTTTAAAAGATTCCAAGGTGTAAAGGAAGAAGAGTTCTTTTCAAAACTCATCAAATTATGACAAAAAAGAAGTGTGGACAAATACACTCAAGAATGGGAGACCTTAGTAACACGAGTACCTAGGTTATCAGAATCTCGTCTAATTCAATCATATGTCTCGGAACTCAAAACCCATTTACAAGTAGAACTTGAGATGCATGACATTACATCAATAGAAGTAGTAAGACGAAAAGAAACTAAAAAGAAATTCAAACCAATATTTTGGTCAAAAGTGGAAAAAACATATTCAAGACGAAGAATACCCCAGTATGTGGACTCAAATAATATGAGATATGTTCCACCACATCGTCGTGAAGATGAAAAATCTAATGTGGAAATGCAAAGGATAAAAGAGGGTAAATGCAAACACTGTGGTGAGAAGTGGGACCCCAAACATAGATGTGGTAAAGGAAAAGAACCAAAGAACCTATATAATTGTGAAGCAACCAATGATTCAAACAGTGAAGATTCCAACATAGAAGAAACAGAAGATGCCCCAAAATTCTCACCAGAGTTAGATGATGGAAGTATTTCACAAGTGTCATTATCAGCTATGACAGGTATATCAAAACCTCAGACCTTAAAGTTAAAATGAAACATAAAGAAGAACAATGTAGTGGTTCTCATCGAATCTAGCACACAATTTTTTAGATGAAAACATGGCAAAGAGACTCAATATCTTTTCATTTCCCTTACCAAAAATGAAAGTGATGGTAGCTAACAGTAAGAAGATTGAAAAGGTGGGGAAATGCCATAAGGTCAAATTGTAGATTCAAGACTTTAATTTAGAGTCTTCGTTCTTCACGGTACCATTAGGAGGAGTAGATGTAGTCTTAGGTATCCAATGGCTACGAAATTTAGGTACTTATGCCGCCAACCATCAAGTACAATTTATAAAATTCAAATGGGGAGGTCAGAAGTACAAATTACACGGATTCCAAGCACCAGAGAATCAAATTGTATCATCATCTCCGATGATGAAGATGATTCGAAAAGGAGCACCCGCTTATGTAGTACAATGTCACCAATTAGAAATGTTATCTGCAAATATTATTGGTAAAGAGTCACCGGAGATACAAGATCTAATTTGGAAGCATGAAAAATTATTTCAAGACCTACCTATGAAGATGCCACCTAATAGGGAAATTGAGCATACAATAGAAGTCAAGGTAGGGCCAGACCCTGTCAACATCAAGCCATACTGATATCCACATCACCAAAAAACAGAAATTGAGAGATTAACCCAAGACCTTTTAAAATGTGGGACCTTGATAATCTTGGAATATCTGATCAAGTGGAAGGATTTACCCGAAGAAGACGCTTCTTGGGAAAATGAAGCATTTTGTCAACAACATCTGTCGTTGCGTATGCTTTGAGGACAAAGCATTCTTTTGAGAGGAAGGAAATGTTATGTAAAAAATTAGTTATTTTTAGGTTTATTATTTAATTTTAGGTTAAAGTAGATGAAAGGGCACGATCATTAGATCATGCCCTTTCCCCAAAGGGTGCCCATGGCGATATATAAGCCAGGAACCCCAATGTAACAATCATCATCTAACAATTAGATATATATATATATATTATATTCACTTTAGGCGTTATGGGCGTATCGAACCTCCATTAGGACTACTACTGGTTCACGCCATTCCAATTGGTTTATGGTCTGGAAGAAATCCTCCAATTGAATGTGAAATTATGTCTCTTAAACTTCTTGTCAAACTTCTCCCTACCACTTCCCCAGAAGAGGAACATCTCTTACATCTGACGCACTTAGATGAAACCCGATGTGATGCCACGATGGTTAATAAAGGCCATAAGAAACGTATCAAGGCGCAAGATGACAATAATGTCAAGCCTTGTGTCTTCTCAGAAGGAGACCTTGTATTGTTATACGATCAAGAGTCTGATAAATTAGGATCAGGAAATTTCGAGGCAATGTGGCTAGGTCCATACATTGTCAAACGTGTTCTTGCTAAGGGGGCCTATGAGATTTTTGATTTCGATGGAGTTCCCTTGGTGCAACCTAGAAATGGCCTATACCTTAAGAAATACTATGCTTGAGTTTTTGCGTAGTGCACTATGTATGTGCTGTATATAGGTGTGTTGAGTGTGTTTGCAGTGAGTTCCCTTCGGAGTTTCCTACAATTTCTATTAATTAATGTTTACATTTGGTTTATAAATTTTGGCATCCCTCGAACCATATGTTAGTTATGCTGATGGTGCTAGTCGTAGTACTAAGAAACTTTCTTTTGCAACATGGGCTATATATGATCCGAATGGAAAGTTAGTGAGTTTACAAGGGATTTGTATCGATAACTTTATAAATAACATCACTGAGTATAGCGTAGTGAACGAACTATTGTTTGAGGCTATTTCTCATGGTATCCTTCGTATAGTTATCAAACTCGACTCAGCCCTTGTAGTACTACAATTGATTAATGTCTATTTAGTTAGAAGTCAAACTATGCTTTGTATGTTCCTGAGGGTTCACCTTATAGAAAGATACTTTGATTTAATCCAGTATCAACACATTTCTAGAAATCTAAACACATTGACAGATGCATTGGCTAATCATGTTTTAGATAGATATTTGCGACACATGTAAAATAAATTCAATACACATCACGTACATTGAAAGAGATAATAGAACCATAAGAAATAATGAAGATATATTATATATATATATATATATATATATATATATATTATATATATATATATATATATATATATCAAAGTTTTTTTTTCAAAATGTGTGCCCAAGACACATATGGCCACATATTTTGTCATATCAAAATATACATGTAGTCAAAATATGGCTATAAGCCTCCTAGTAGACTAATCATAGTGCTCATGATAACATGCCACTTTGGGAGACATCTTGGACTGATATGAATAGGCATGCCAATAGTATGTTGATGTAGTCTCATAGGAAGCTTGTCGACCCTAGTCTCAGCTATGCCATGGGTCAACCCTCCATGTGGCTCTCAACCTCTGCAAGGGTCTTGGCCACATTAAGATCCTATAGTATCTCTCATCCTTCTACAACAACTTGTACTATTGGTGGTGCATGTTGTGGGTCTCTTGCACGATGAAGATAAGAAGAAACCACAGGTCGAACGAGTCCAATATCTGCATGTAAAAAAATCAATAATTTAGCCTTAGATACATCAAAAATCACAAAAAAATTGTAAAACTTAAAAATAAAAAAATGATCAAGTTTATTGTTTGTTTTACCTATGACACCCCATCGCCCATCATCAAGAAGCATAAGCTCCGGATGTCTACGGAAATCCATCTCTACATATGGATATTCCTCTATCATAATGAGTTGCATGCGTAACCATCTGAAGAAGATTAGTGTGAAACTCATCGATGATGAACCTACATGTCTAGACATGAGATCCACCCACCTCCTCATCTATGGGACTCTCGGATCTGTGGGCTCAAGTGAAATATGTTGTGGCCTAAACAATGGAATCCTCTCTAAGGAAAAATAAATCAAGATCAAACCACAACCAAAGTTGTTTAACCATCCATCTTTTACCTTGGTCACCTGCTCCTTCATGTTTACTAGTACTCCTTTGCTCTATTTGAATATTGTTGGCTCCATACACTCTAGAGCATATTACATATGAGACTTGTTGTCCACATGTAGAGTTTCACTACTGGCCAATCTAACAGTGATAAACATCATTTTTCTTAGAGGAAAATAGAACACATCCTTGATGTCGATTTTCCCATATTTAGTCGGTTGGGATCTTGCTCTATAGTGTGCACTAACATAATCTTTGACTGTCTCTCCACCACTCCTTGAACCAGATAAAGAGATGGGGGAACCTTTCCTTGTTAGAATTGTCAAGAATTATGTATCTTCTACTTGTATTTCAAGCACATGTGCACCAAGTCTGAATGATTGTGCCTGAACATCCCATGCATGAACAAGATATCTCAACAATTCCATTTGTTGCCTCATACCAGGAAGCTAGAAGAATTTCAAGAGCCCACAATCTCTCAAAGCCTGGATAGTGGTAGGATCATAAGCTATAGTTAAATCTTGTTCCTCATGTTCTCTTTCCGTCCATATTAAAGCCATTTTGTTCCAATAAACACCTGAAACATCACAAGAAGGATCATTAGGATAAGTTTCATGCAAAAAACTAGAGAAATTTTCAAGAAAATAGGCAAAACAAGTTTGGGAATTGTGCTTATTGCAACACCCTAAGGAAAAAAATGCATTGCAACAACCTCCTCAATGTATTTTCTTCCTATTAAACTCTCCTTTCGACTTGTTGGTGTTGCGTTGGACCTAGGCGAGAAATTAGAGCCCTATGGCCCTCAAAAAAAAAAAAAAATTGGCATGAAATCACCAAATGGAAGCATGAAAAGAAATAGGAAGGTTAAAGCTCCTACCTAGAAGTGACTATGCTTGAATGATCCAATGGATTGGTCACAATCCGTTGCAGAAGATTGGGGGCAAAACACTCAGAAATCGCTCTCCAGTAAAATATGGAATGGTAAAAATGAATTACCCTTTGCCTATTTGATGGTCATCTTCATCATTATTTTATTAATATTTTTACATTTTGACCTAAAATTTGATTCAATTTTATTATGAAACAAATATTTTTAATCCTTTAGTGGTGTTTTGATTAGGTTGGCAACTATTAATGGATTTGATAATGTATGAATTGAAACAGATCATTTTGACCAAAGAGCATACTTTTATCACTTTTTTTCGGGTTTTGTAAACTTATGAAAAAGGAATCATCCTGCAGTCCTCTTTCAGCTCTTTTCAAACTCCCAAAATGTGAAAAGATTGTTGAGCACTTGTCTTTTAGAAATCATTAAAGTAAATGAAAAGACATCTACTCAATACAATTTTAACCCTTTTCTAGACTGTGATAGACTAATTATGAAAAAGGAATGCGTTAGTTGAACATGGATAAGAGGTTCTCCTGAATATTGTTTTCTACCTATTCAGACTCAAGGGTGTTAGTTATGGTATGTTCTATTCTTAGAGAAGTTTACTTATTTTTCTTCTTATCACCCATAGATTAGTAATCACATATGCATTGAGTAAAGTGCAGATAGAACATTAAAAGATCAACAAAAAACAAGCCAAGACAAGAGACACAAGATGTGGTGGCTAGCGAGGGACAAACCCCAATGCGGGGAAACCCTTTGATCAAATCTTCTTTTATCTTCAATAGTTCAATAGAGAGAAATAGTAAAAAATCTGAATTCTGTAATTTTATATCAGCAGCAGCAAACCCTAGATCAACAAAGTCAAACTTGGTTAAAATAGTTGAAATTGACCTCTAAAATGCTTGGTCAATTTCTGTTCAACTTGTCCTCAAACAACCTGAAGAAACAACCTTTGAACAACCCCAAAAGTATAGTCAATTTACAGATTTCTGAAGTCAAATTGTAGCCCTAAATTAGGGCAGTCAACACCGGTTAAACCAGAGGTCAGATCACCTCGGTTTTCATGCCAAAAATTGCGGCCTGCCTAGGAGAGGCAACCAAACCCAATCCGCACTTTTGGGTGGTCAATTCTTGGTCAACGCCGGTCAAAGAGATGACCTGCTTCCCTGGCATCCTTCTTTCTGTGCCTTCCTTGCCCTAGGACGTCTTCCTTTCAGCCACACGTGTGAGAGAGAGAGAGACTCTTTTATGCGTAGGAGAGAGAGAGAGAAGATGAGTGAATGAATTGTGCAAATGAGGAAGAAGCACCTTGTATTTATATGCAAACGTTGAGGATGAATAGATGTGACTATTGGGCTTCTGAGCCTACATAAGTTTTCTATCCGACCTTGACAATTTGTCCATATTCAAAATAAATTCATATCTCCATATATACTTATCGAAGCCATGTGATAGATTCTGCTTACCACCTTCACTACATGACAAAAAGTCACCTCCGTTAGTGGGTGCCAACTGTTGCTTTCCATTATACCCGCCAAAATCATTCACTTTGCAGATAAACCAAAAAACTCATTGTTTTTGTTTTTTTACCAAGAAAAAAACCTTTTGTTCTCCATGCAAGCACATAGGACGTTCAAGTTGTCAACCTTCTACCAACTGTCAACCTTCCACAACCACTGAACTCCAGACCACTGTGCAGACCTATGTGCCTCCTGCAAATAGTGCACCAGCACCATTGCTCCTTTCAAATAACCGATACCAAGTATTTACCCCATTCCGACTGAAGAACCCTGATTTCTGGTCGAACCTGAGCTAAATTTCTTTAAATACTAAGTAATTTAGTTAATTAAGCCATTGGTAGTCCTGAAACACTCTAAAATAGACCAATTATTCCCATATTTCCCTGAAATTCTTTGCCCCCATCCTTGAATCCACAAGAACCAAGGATGGATGCCCCAATTGCTTTGAATGTCATGCTAGTTACTACTCCCCACAGAGATTTAGACCATCTTCCCCTGGATGACAAAGATTTTCAAATTAAAGACCTCATCTTTGAGGAATCCCCTTTGAAATTGCATTGCAGACATCGAGATAACTACTTGAACCATGCAGATAAGATAGGCCTCTGGGAATCAAACTTGCCCAAATATCAATTCCCCAATGTTCATGTTTTCCCAGAGATTGTTCACTACTGTCATGCAAAATATGACCCTATCATGAGAGATGTAATGTCCCCAGATCAGAAATTCTTATTCACTATCACTGCAGAATCCATAAATGAGATGTTATAGTTACAACCTGGTGAAAACCTTACCATTGCTAACTTGCTTGACAGATTTTCCAAGCTATCTAGTTCCAGAAGTACTCAAATCCTCCAAACTTTCATTGTTGAAGAAAAATACATGCCAAAGGACCCCCCTCCTTACATGTCATCCATCTTTTCTGATCTAGGCAAAGATATCACATCAATTATATCATGCATTTTAGGCTTTACCACTAGTGAATATATAGATGATATCATTTTTGCCTACATGTCTATTTTTACCCCTGGCCAATCTCCTGCAGTCAAATTTGATTATGCAAAAAGTTTATCTCAAACAAGATGCATGATCAGTTTCTGAGATTGGAAAATGAAAGAGTGTTCAAATATTCATCAATCCTGTACCATTTATTCCTTTACTATTAGATTGATAAGTTTCCCTTCTCTGTCCAAAAACTTAATACCAAAGGGAATCCTAGATTTGTCATCTTTTGGACCCCTCTGTTCCATAGGTCTAATTCTCCCTACCCATATACAGATTTCATTGATCTATTTGTACACCCAATGGCTACCATGTTGCTAGGACCCTCCACCCAGAATTAGTGCAGACATCAAGAAGGTCCTGCAGTTGTCAAAACAATACAAAGTAGGGGACTGGTACTTGTACCAAAACCACACTGAAATCAGAATTTATGGATGCGTACTGCCACCTTACAAATTGCCAAAGTACCTCCCCATGGGATTATTTGCTCTGGAGTACTACAGACAAATTATTATTCAAATGAGGTGCACTTTTTAAGAACCAAGAAGAAATCCCAAATTAGGATAAAGGATCAACTAGGCCCATTCATTTGTAATAGTATAGAAGTAGGAAATGAGGTAGATGAAATCCTCCGAAAATTGGAATTGAAACAGGGTTTCATGTGGACTTATGACCCCCACAATTTCATTTGTAATAGGAGGAAAAAGAATAAACTATCTCCTTACATCCATCCTAGGATCCTTGAAATTGAATAATATGCTAATCAATCCTAATGGGTGGAAGGCACTTTGATATATCGAGATAGTAAAGAGGTTGTTGTTGATAATATATTAATGGACTTAGTCAGGAGACTTGATGAGGATTCCTTTGTACAGGTTCCAGCAGATTCTCAGTCTCAAAGACAAGCACAAGACCATAGTGGGAAGACAGAAGCAGATCCATCATCAGAGGTAGAGCCATCAAAACAACCGGACCTTTCAGAACAACAAGTAGAATCTGAACAGCCTGAAATTTTAGAGGAATTTTCTCAACCTGAACAAATCATGAGAAATCCTGCTATTTTGCAGACTCCTCTCAATGAGGAAAGAAACCTTAAGAGAAACCGAGAGGAGGCCACTCCTTCCAACATGCCTGTTGCTCAAACCTTTGCTAAGAGGTAGAGGTTAAATCCATATGTAGAACAAGAATATACTGAGGAAACAACAGGGACTACAAGAGCAGAGAGGACAGAAGGTGGGCATACCGTTCCTTCAGGAGGTACACCATCTACCTCACAGTTCCACGTATTAAAAAGGCAACAGAGCACAAAGGTATCTTCCTTCAAGACTCCTTTTGGTCAGAGCTAGGATATCAAAGAAAAGTATAAAGAAATCAAAGCAAGGAATGAGAAACTAAAGGCTCAAACCTATGCTCATTATCTCAGAATGGCTCCAACTAACCAGACAAGGATGATGTCAGCCTTTGATATAAAAGAAGCCAAGATGCAAATGACTTTTCTCAAACCAATTGTGCAACAACCAAGATCAATGGATGAATATTTGAAAATTGATTTTGAATTTTTGACAAAGGATATTCACACAATTGACCAAATAGAGCTGCATAAACAAACAGGTGAAATGGTCTACTCTAAATTGACCAACAAAGCAATCACAACTCATCAACTACAGAACTCACTGAATAACACATCTGCACAGCTTCAATTGGAAAATGCCTCTTCTCAGGCCAAAGACACCAGAATAAAGACTTTGGAAGACTTGGTCATAGAGCTAGGAAATGATCCCAAGGATGTCAAAGCAGTAGAGCAATTGATAAAGAAGAAAGATGATGACATAGCTTCACTAAAGAAGCAGCTCAAGATTCCTCCTCTTCACCATCCTCAAACTTCTGAAGTTTTAGAAAAACAGAAGGAGGAAGAACTTATGGACCTAGTCCTTAAGTTGACTGATCAATTGAAGGAAACTGAGAAAGAATTGGAGAATGTGATAAAATCTAAGCAGAGTGAGCTGGACACCACTCCTTAGACTATAATACCTAAAGTTTCTACAATAGTACCCTCCACCCTAGCAGCTTCCTTGGCACCAACACTTCCACTAGTAATGACATTGCCAGTAGAAGGTACTACTTCAGCCATAGGTACATCGAACAGTACAGGGATAACAACAGAAAAGACAGATGAATTGGTTAAGGCTATGGAACGAATGAACATTTAGGCCACCGAACTGAAGAAGCTCAAAGAGAAAGTGGCAAGTTTGGAAACAAGTTGTGAACTTGCACAAATTCAACATAAAGAAGAAGCATGGAAAAACCAAAGGATGGTGGAAAGAATAAGAATCGTTGAAAAGGATTTGACACTAGAAAAGCCATTGGGAGACATCAAGAATATATTGTGGACCAATATCATTGATTCCATCAACAATATTTGGCCTTCCATTCAGGTTGTTTTTTAGCAAACTGAATTAGTCAAAATAGCCATGGAAGCCATACAAAAGACAAAGGAAGAACTGGGAGACAAGCCTGAGGAAGAAAATGAGTTAATAGATTTTTTGAACAATAGAAACAGGAACCAGCTGGATGAATTAGAGATTCAGGACAGAAAAACAACTATTATTGAGATAAAGAAGGTTCTTACTAAAAATAACCTAATGCTTAATTTGGAGAAAAGATGTCAAAGCATTCAAGCAGACATCGACAACTTTATGTTAAAATATGGCATTTTGAGAGAAAAAGGACTTCCTAGTCCACTGGTTATCCATGACAAATTAATGACACAGGAAGATTACATTGAGAGATTGAATAAACAGGGCAGGAGCCAAGCCAATTCTTCAAGAGTAAAAGAATTGCCTACAGGAAAGGTACTTTATGATGGTTTGGAGAATCTGTTCTACATAGAACATGAAGTCAAGCATTTGTTCTCCAGCAAACCCAATTTTGCCAAATATACAGAAGCTAATGAAGTCTATAGGAAAATGATCATAATAAAATTACTGGATAGTGAATGGTGGACTAGTTTGATAGATTTACTATAAAGTTACTATAGTAATTATGTGGGGTAAATATATCTTTCAGGTAAAAATAGGTAATACATGATTAATCAACACAGGTAAAGAGTATCAATGGGTCAAAGATAAGAGTGAAATCCAACAAATAAATACCAAAGCAACTGCAAAAACCAAATCTGAATTCCAGCAGCCAACACATTCACAAATAAAGGAACAACAAGCAAACAATTGTCCATCTCTCTCTATCTTCATGTTGAAGATATTTTTTGTTTCCTAGAATAATTCTCATATGGTTATGAGATATTTTGTATTAATTTTTGTATAAATACTTCACAAATTGAAGTAATTAGGGTGGATTAAAATACATTTCTGTAGACATTATTTTTTAGCCAAGGAGCTTTGTACTCAAGACTGGATTAGTTTTGTTGGAAATGAAATAAAGCTGAGGACATTTAACTAGATTCTTGTGCACAGTTGGAATAAATAAGTATCATTTTCTCATGTTTAAATCTCATTTTCTCTTTATATTATGAAATATTCATATGTGTCTTTTATAAAATCTTAAAATTAAACAAGGAGTGATATCATTAGAATTATCTTAAGTGCTCTCTGTTTTAACTGTTTGCTTTATTTATGTTTTCTACTAAACTTCCTTGGTTTGGGGATTCTTGATTGCCCCCTTACTTCTGTATTTGATCCCCCCTTTGGCCCATAGTATAGGGTTCTTCATTTCCCTTTGCTACTAGCCATCCTTCCTTTCTTCATCCCAATCCCGGTTAAGGATTCTTCATTGCCCTTGGCCCTGGTTAGGACTTTCCATTCATTGAAACCTTCAAATTTTCTCTTGTTGTGTTAGCTTGCCCTGTGAACTCTTACCTCAGTGATAAATCAAATCTAGTTAAGCCTTTCTTGATTGAATCCATAGCCCAATGGCCTAAATATTTTCTCTACCCATCTGTCTTCTTAATTCCACCACTCAATCAAAACAAACAACCATGAACATTAAGAACTAGCCTGAAATCTTATTTAAACAAAGTTAAATCTTAAAGAGAGAGCCCTCTCTGGACTTAGGTTGGCTAGAACCTGAGTCTAAAAGATTGGTTTGTGGTTACCTCGGGCCATTCCTTCTTTAATAAATTCTAAGGAAAAAACCTGAGTGATAACATGACCCATAAAGGGAGGGCCTACTCGTTCCTTCCCTGGTAAATAATGCAGATTGTCTCTTGGAATTGCAGGGGTTTGGGGAACCCATTGAAAGCTGAAGCAGTAAAATATATATCAAGAATGGAACCTTAAAATATCCTTTTGCTCCAAGAGACAAAGATAGAAGAGGATGCTCTTCTGTCCTTAAGTCGAAACAAGTGGAATAAGAACTCAGGAAAAGCAATTAGCACCTGACGTACTTCAGGGGGTCTTGCAACCTTATGGTCAGAGGATATGTTTCAGCTAAGAAGCTCCTTCGCAACCCAAAAATGGATATACATAGAACTTAAACATCTTCCAAGTAAGACTTATTTGGCTCTTTTCAATCTTTATGTGCCAGTCAATTTCCTAGAAAAGAAGGATTGTTGGAATTCTCTCCCAGACTTCCTAGAAATATACACTCCCCCAAACATCATACTAGCGGGGGATATTAACATCACTTTAGATCTGAAAGAGAAAAAAAATGGAGTTTTGGGTAAAGATCCCTTCCATGATTCGGTGGAGTCTCTGATTCTTGCTTGGGACCTCCTTGACTACAAACCTAAGAAAGGTCATTATACCTGGACCATACAATAGAGTTGATAATGCCAACATTGTTGCTCGTTTAGACTGGTTTCTAGATCAAAGTTCTTTGATGGAGGGGAAGCATTTAATCTCTTCAAAAATTCTGCCGAAGATAACATCTGACCATAACCCCATCTCGCTATTGCTAGAAAAAGAGGAAGACTTAGGCCCTATTCCATTTAGATTCAGTCCTCTTTGGGTAGCGAGAGAGGGCTTTATGGACATAGTGGCTCAAGCTTGGATGCAACCAGTTGAAGGATCCCCCAACTTTGTGTGGGTGTAGAAACTTAAGTACATTAAGTATGCCTTAAAAAGTTGGGCAAAAAAACCCCTCTCCACTCTAACGAGCAATAGACAAAAGACAGTGCAGGCTTTAGCCAAAATTTAGTTAGGCATGGAAGAAATTGAAACCACCAAAGCTCAGCTGCTCATCGAACAGAATGCCCAACTCAACTCTTTTCTCTCCTTTCACCAAGAAGAGGATTACTAGTGCCTCAAGTCTCACAGCCTCTAGGAGAAAGCTAGAGATAGAAACACTTCATTATTTCACAGATAATGCAGAGCTCATCTCTCTTGGAATCACATCTCAAAAATATCCACCAGGGAGGGGGAAGTCATCAAAGGACAACCTCTTTTAAAACAGGCTGCCACGTCTCATTTTCAACAATTGTTTCAGGAAGATGGTTCTTCTGATGATGATCTGGCTGTTGATTTTTTGTCAAACATCCCTTCACTTGTCACTGCAGATTTAAACGTTGGGTTATTGAAGCCTTTTACTAAAAAAGAGATAGTGGAATTCATATGGTCAATGGAGCCGGATAAATCCCCTAGGCTGAATGGCTTCTCCATCCATTTTTATAGAGTTTGCTGGAATGTAATAAAACTTGATCTTCTCTGAATGATAAAAGCCTTCCAAAAGAAAGCCAAAGAGGGAGGGTGTACCAACTCCACCTTCCTTGCTTTAATCCCAAAAGAAGTTAACCTAGAGACTTTTGACAAGTTCTGGCCTATCTCACTCTGCAATGCCTCATAAAATATTCTCACCAAACTCTTAGCCAATAGACTCAAGCCTCTGTTAGGGAATTTGATCTCCCCTCTTCAGGGCAGTTTTGTCAAAGGAAGGCATCTCATAGACAATGTGAACCAAGTGCAAGAAGCACTCCACTCTAGTCACATTCGGAAGGAAAAAGGCATGCTCATCAAGTTGGATATGTAAAATGCTTTTGACCGAGTTAAACTCTCATGCTTCTATAAAACCATTCTCTCTTTTGGTTTTAGTGCTGAGTTTGTCAACTTGATAAAAGCCTACACATATATACCTTGGATAACACCCCTTGTCAATGGAAGACCTACTGATTTCTTCCAAGCTACAAGAGGGCTCCACCAAGAGTGCCCTCTGTCACCCTTTCTTTCTATCTTGTTGGCAGAATCCCTAAGCAAAATTATAACAGTTGAAAAGGAAATAGACTCTATCCCAGGCATTAAGGCAACAAGAGGCGTGGATCCTATAAATCATGCCCTCTTTGAGGATAACACTCTCCTCTGGGGAGGGGCCTCGATTAAGATAGCAAGGGATTTCAATGAAATTCTTCAACACTTCTGCTTAATTTCAAGAGCCTTGATCAACAAAAGAAAAAGTGCTATCTATGGTTGGAATATAGACCATCTAGCTATCCTTCGAATAGCTTGCTCCTTGGGATACCCTGGGTATGATAAATGGGAAAATATCAAATACCTAGGCCTTCCCTTAACCTTGGGACCAAGCCCTCCTTCCCTCTGGATTGATGTAATTAGCAAGATAAAAGAAAAAATAGCATATTGGGGAGGCCATTGGCTAACAAAGGCTGGGAAGCTGGTTTTGATAAATGCGGTCCTCTCCGCCCTCCCCATCTTCGAGTCTTCCCTCCTGCTAGTGCCTAAGTCTATCATGGATCAGATCTCCAAGCTCAATCGATACTTTCTATGGAATGGGGGTAAGGGAAACCAAAGCAAGTTACATCTGGTAAGATGGGATATCCTTAAAAGACCACTCCGGGAAGGTGGGTTACAGAATCGAAATCCAAGCCTGGAAAATTTGGCTCTTGGTGGAAAAATCATATGGCAACTATATGCACACAAAAAACATCCTGTCAACAAGATTCTTTGGATGAAATACCTAAAGTGAGGCTCCTTGAGAAACCTCACAACAACATCTGCTCCAACAGGAACAACAATTTGGAATTTAAGTAGAAGATGCATCGATCACTTACAACAACATTTATACAAAATCCTGGGAAATGGTCTGAGAACCTTACTATGGGAGGATACTATTCAAGGGAATGCCCCTTTGGCCTCCCTAAATTCCTGCAATAAGATAAAGATCTAGCTAGTGAGAAAAGGTCTCCTCCAGCTTGCAGACATTTGCTCTTGGGACAACAGAGGGAATTGGGTAGGATGGACTTTTCCAGGGGTCCCAAAACCTCTCCACACTAAAAAAAACTTATTGTATACAGCTCTCTCTAGCCTCGCCTCTGTACATCACACATACAAGGACAAATAGGGGCAGGGAAGAACAAGAATTTACATAGCAGCTCAAGGATTCTCCTCTTTACAATCTACTCATGCCCCTTCACTGACACCGATGCTCTAGAAATCAGTTTGGTCCCCCTTTAGCCTACCAAAGGTGAATTTCTTCACATGGTTACTCATGCATAAAAAGGCACTAACAGGTGAAAATATGAATAAAAGAGGGTTCCACGGCCCCTTTAGATGCTTCTTATGCAACTCTACTGCTGAAACCTCTGATCACTTATTGGTTGACTGCAATTTCACATAAGAAGTTTGGAAGCAGGTCCTTCATAGTCTTAGTGCTCCCTCCCCCTCCCAGACATATGTCATTTCTCTTTGCATCTCCTGGGCAGACCATAATCCTGAGAAAAAAAGCCAAAAACATAGTATGGAATAACAACTGGCAAGCTATTCCAAAATACCTTTGGTGGAAAGTGTGGTTAGCTAGTAATGATTGCGTTTTCAAAAACAGGCTTTCGAATTTTGTGGTAGTGGCGGTCAAAGTGAAAGCCCTCTTGCTAGAAACTGCAGGTAAATCTACTCCCGCCTTCTCTTTACCTTAAGAAGCTTTCGCATGGCTGGGATCCTGATTGATAGGAGAGAGGAACGATTCAGTCAGCAAACCGTTGAATGCTCCTACTTGGAGCTTGCGACTAAAAAGGTGACTTTCACACGTGGTGGAAGGGGACCTCAATAGCCATGATCTTATTTGATGGAGCGTTTAAGGGGAACCCAGGAATGTAGGTGCAAGGGGTTTGATTCTTTCCCTAGATAGATCGAGTGAAACCGACTTTAGTTGGGCCTAGGCACTCACCAAGCAGAGAGTTACAGTCTCTTAAAAGCTTTCCAGATTGTAAAGGAGCTAGGTTATAAAATAATTCAAATTTTTAGAGACTTAGAGCTTCTGATTAAACTTTTAGATTCTGAATATCATTTTTGTAATCCTGCATTAAACAAAACTCTGCAGAAAATCCGAAACACCTTGAAAGATTTTGATAGAGTTGACTCTTACCATATTCTGCAGGATTTAAACAAGCAAGCTGACTCTTTGGAAAACAAAGGTTGTCTGCTGCCTCAAGGAAACTTTAGCCTCAATGGAGGACCCTGCTCGCTTCATCCTTTACCTTAACCAAGCTACAATAGGCAGATCTGCATTCATTGGCCTCATCATAGAATATGCTCAACTTCATCATGGTTGGTTGGTCTTTTGAAGTTTTTTCCAACAACTCTAAACAATGGGTGATAGGGATCTGGCTGAGGAATTGCCTCCATAGAAGAGCACTAGTCTATTTCAGGTCTTTTCTTGGTGCAAAAGCAACAGGTTAGATTAGTTTGTGGATTCTTGGGCCAAACATTCACTGAATTGGATTATTGAGTGATGTATTTGGAATTTTGAATTAAAACTCAAACATGTAGGAGATTTTATTTTCAGGGCTCTCTGGAGGTGAGACTTTTGGTGGTTTTTGTAGACAGGGCACATATTTTCTTCACAAAAGGAAATTTCTCTACAAGTCATCAGATGGATTCAGGGGTTTTGCAAGAGATTGCAGAGTTTTCTAAAGACATGAAAAGCTCCATTGCAATAAGGCCTCTCTCCTCAATCTTACTTTTACAAATACATGAATTTGAGAATCATTACACAACACAAGTAGCAGAAATCAAAGGATCTCTGTTGTCATTAAAGCAATATTTGTTAGTGGTAGAAAACGAATGCAGCCATCTATGAAATTTAACTGTTAATATTCACAGAGATGATCAAGTAATGGCTGCACTTCCAAGAACCTCAACAAATTCATTCAGATAAGGGCTTAAAGAGGAAGACTTTGTGCAACAATCCTATGAGAATCTGAGTCTCTCTTCGTTGCCTTGTATCCAACAGAGTCTAGCAATGTTACTCCCTAACATTTCATTGCAACAACCTGATTTTACTACTGTTCTTTCTTCGCCCACAGAAAGGCTCATTCCTGCAGTTTCGTCATCGGCCTTGTAGCATTATAATCCTATGCCCACCATGCCCTCCCACTGATCATATTACAGAAATAAAGCTTCCAACATTCCAACAGTTTTGCATCGGCCTTGCATTATCCAATGACCATCGACCCCTCCAACAAATCTTAAAGAAATCCTCTGAGGTGCCAGGAATGGTTTTGAATTATTGCTACTCCGAACGAGTGCCAAGAAGGTTTTGAATCATTATTACTCTGCTCGAACGTTTTGGGATCTGGAGTCCGCGAGTACTTGAACTATCTGAATCATTTGCAAAGGAGCACAAAACTTTATTTTATGTGAACATTTTTTACTAGTTCACTTTTAAGTTTTTATGTATTTTTGTTAATTTTTGGCGATTAATATAAACATGTTTTTGTTTAAAAAAAAAAAGCACTTGAGTCATCAACCATTGTTTCCGACTTTGCGCTTTAGGGAGAAATTTGTTATAGGCCATTTTATCGCATCTGGTCAATAGGCCTACAAACTGGATCAATCAACATCCATGATCACCTTGTCATCATCCCTACACAAAGCCCTAAGCATGAATCTCCCAAATCCATGAGTTTATAGGTATGGTTGCTTCAAATTAGTGCTTTTAAGGCCTAGCACACCCTATCCCTTTAGAGACCTGTGTTCAATAACAGGTTTCTCCATTCTGAACCAACACTGATCAACAATAGGTTGTCCCTTATTGGGGGTGCACTGATTCTAGAAATCCAAGAAAAATAAAAAAATTCCTGAAGCTTCCAGGAGTTGTTTCAACCATTTACCTTGGGCAAGAACTTTGAATCCTATCTGATCCTACCTTGGATATTTCACCTTTTATCCCTTGAGCTCATCCTCCCCTCTTAAGTATATCTCAAGCCTAGATTGGTAAATGGATAATAATTCCTAAACTACCACACTCTCCTATAAATTTATAGCCATCTATAACACCAGGATTGGATTTCAGAGACTATTCATACTCTAATGTTATTGCCTTGAATCTAAGAGAGTCATTATTTTCATGCATTAGGGTGACATTGAGGTGTGCTTTGCGACAAGTAAGGACAAGTCAACCTAGGGAGATCTCTACAAGATCAACTACTATTCTTGGTTGTAAAATCTATCCTATTCATATTAATACAAAGAGTATATTGTTTTCCTATATGTTCTATGTTATATTTACATTCATGTATTTCACTACTTTGTTGATCCATTGAATAAAGTAATTGGATAATGCTACACATATGTCGTAGATCTTTGGCTTGTGTTGGTTGTATGTGTAGGTTCTAATTATAGCAATCAGAGCTATGATTGGAGCTTACAAGTTGAGATGAGAGTAAATCATAGTTTCTAAGTAAGCCTCTTTTCATTCATCAATTTCTCTAAGGAATACTTTATACTCTTTGCTTTATATTGTTCTAGATTAGTCCACTAGGTTTAGGGAAGATACTTCTCTCCGCAGTCATAAATTCTGCATAACAAGACCGATGAGTGAGAAACAAACCTCTGGTGCCCATGAAATACGGACCTGATTTGTAGATATGGTCTCTATCTTCTTGGTTTGCAAAGAATAATAAATAATATC
Organism: Pinus taeda; assembly: GCA_000404065.3. NCBI lineage: Eukaryota > Viridiplantae > Streptophyta > Pinopsida > Pinales > Pinaceae > Pinus > Pinus taeda. The sequence continues at coordinate 120,473 of APFE031739872.1, read as the reverse complement.
TATTTCCACAATAAAGTGTGTTCTTGGTGTTGTACCTCTGAGATAATAATGGTCAACTATTATGCCAGAGCATATAAGATAATTGTTTTGGGGGTTTTGTTTTAATTTGGGAGACCAATGAATGAAACATATATAGAACTGATGTGCCTAACCTCTTGAATAATATCAATATCTCAGAAGAGGGTTGCTATAAGTATTTACACAGTGAAATAGCTTTTATGATGATGAGCAGAAACATAAAAGTAATATGATTGCCATAGTTTTCAAATTGAAAGCTAAATAATCATAAGTATGAAAACCTTTAAACTATGTTTAAGGGTTTGAGAAAATACACGTGAGCTTACAAAAGATGCTGATGATTTATTAATTTTGAGGGAATTAATTAAACAAATAGTCCATTATTTCATTCTCTTTATAGATTATCATTTCAAAAATCTTATAGGAATAGATTGAAATAAAATTATTCCTACCTATTTATCTCTGCAAGACACAAGTATATGAAGAAAAAACATAATGAATGACACTGGAAAAACTTATAGGAAACACAGACTGTGTAAAACAAGATTCAGAATCCTTCACTTTGTATTAATGATCCAGAAAGATTAATTACATCAGATGTCTAGAAATGATTCTTCAAGGGTGCAACCCTTAATAACTCGTGAAGAGAGTTATTTATACAAAAATAGGACGAAAAATATCCTAAATTGCTTTTACAAAAATATATTATTTACACAATCAAAAATAAAATTGTCTAATGATCTCGCACTACTTTGGTGCTGCGCTGTTTGATGACTATCACTGAAAAAGTTGGAAAGTGGTTGAAGCTAGCTAACTGTTCCCTAAAAAACTGAATGTTGTTCAATAATACTTAATCAAGTTTGTTTGTTATTTCTTCCTAGGGTTTCTTATCTAGGATAGAAATATTTGTTACCCTCCTGTAGATTTCATCCATCTAGGTATATTTAGAAAAAGTGGGTTTTACCAAAAATATATGCTTGATTTCATCCAGGATGAAGAAAGAATCCCTGAGTGTTTTTTCTATGAGAGTTGGTGTTGTTGATCCTTTGATATTAGCTAGTGAAGCTGCACAGGTGCTCACCTCTGTTAAATTTTTGACATAATTCTCAATTGGAATCAATTTATCATTAATAACCATCATAGAAGGTAAACCTTTGTTGATCAAAGGTTCAATTTTGTTGAAGAATCTCTGAACCATGTTGTTAACATTGCTGCACTTTTCTTGTAGCTGAAGGTTGAGATTTATCTTAGTGATAATCTTATTTACTTATAATATTGTTTCAGTTCTATTACTTATCCTCAACTCCTAAGGCTCATAGTCATCCTTGGAATTCAGAAATTTGATTATATCAGAGGCAGTCTCTAGCATATCCTCCAGCTGCCTAGTTATGGATTCCATTGCTTCCTGAGCTTTCTCCAATAGATCTTTTTGATTGAATATTATCTTAATGGAGGGCCAAATATCCTTGATTTCCTCTGTGATTTCTTCCCACATAATGTATTTTGCTAAACCCAACTTGTTTCTTATGAAAGAATCTGTGAGTTCTTTCTTCAACATTTCCACTTGGCCTTTAAGTCTATTTGTTTCAGTTGAGTGTGAATTGTCTGATATAGACTTAAGCCATAAATATTTGAGTTCATCATTTAGTTTATTGATTTCTCCTGTCTGGATAGACATGTTCTGAACAACTTCAGTAAGTTGTTCAACTCCTTTTGTTGTACTTGTTGATGATGTAGTGGCTGTAGTAGAAACTGTAGTGATGGGAACTGCTGCAAGAGAGACTACATCCACTGAAGTTTGAATGTTCTTGATAGCTTCCTCCTTCTCCTTAACTAATATCTCCATTTGCTCCTCCATTTGTTTCATTTGCAAATTCTGTTCTATGATGAGTTTCATCATATATGACTTTTGAGTCTCTGTCTCCTTGATTTCTTTGGCCATTGGATCCTTAGATGCCGATAGTTTCAGCTATTTCTTTAATGATGTAGCCTCAATTTTCTTTTTCTTAATGAGATCCTCTGTGGAATTTATGTTTGACGGATCATATCCCATCCTTAGCACTATATTTTCCAAAGACTGAATCTTGGTATCCTTTGCTAATGAGGAGACCTTCTCCAACTTTAATTATGACTGAATGTTGGCCAATGTAACCTGCATCTTTGACAAACTCATAACAGTGTTAGTCAAGGTTGAAGCAATCATCTGTCCACTTTGTTTGTGCATCTCACTTTGATCAATTGGATGCACATCCTTAACATTAAATTCAAAAGAAGTGTGTTTGTGGTAATTTGCTGCAGTCCTGGGCTGAGGAACTTGGGCCTATGTTGTAGATCTAACCCAGAAATGTTATGATAACAGAAATAACCCAAGAATAACAAGATAGAAATAGAATGAAATGCTTCTTTATTGATATCAAACCCTTAAGGTAGGGCAACACCATACATTCACTCCTTAAGGAAGGAGAACACTCCACATCCCTTGTTCATACAAGACTATTTCTCTTCCTATCTCCCCATGTGGAGTCTCTAGCCTCTATATAGGCCTCATACATACAATACCATGCATCAATACCATGGTTTACTCATACCATCAACTAATACCATGGTCCCATTACATTATTATTAACTACTTGTGGTCCCTTACATGACATGGGTTAACCACCTTATTTATTACTATGGCCCATCCCATTATTATATTATTACCTTGGGTACCTCCCTCGGTACCCATATTACCCCCCCTAGGTACATAACATTCCACCCCCCTTAACATGTTTCGTCCCCGAAACATGAGAAGAACACACATAATAAGATCTACTCAAAAGAGTAGTCCATTGATATCAAGCGCGTGCATCTAGCCATCCAAGAAAAAGGTGAACCCTCGATCTCGCTGGTGCCTCGCTCGCTTGAGAAGGATGTTGACCGTGGCAGCTCTTCTGTGTTGAGGTGTAGTAGGTGGATCGTCTCTCCTTTGTATCCGTCATGTGACTCTTTGGTTGCCATCTTGACGGTTGTCTTGTGGGGTGATGTGGGTGATGATATGTTGAAGTTTTAACCCACGATGGCTTTTGCTCGACTTCACCCTGCTGTGGTGTCTTCTTTTTCAATGTAACTTCAGCCACTGAGCCTTCCTCTGATGTATCATCACCTGTAACCTTTTCTTCTGCAGCCTCTGTTTGTGTTTGATTGTCGATCATCAAAGGCTCATCATCTGATATGTCAGTCCCTTGAACATCT
>APFE031739872.1:92218-115499 GCA_000404065.3 Pinus taeda | reverse complement strand
ACCATCAACTAATACCATGGGCCCCTTACATTATTATTAACTACTTGTGGTCCCTTACATGACTTGGGTTAACCACCTTATTTATTATTATGGCCCATCCCATTATTACATTATTACCTTGGGTACCTCCCTCGGTACCCCATATTACCCCTCCTAGGTATATAACATTCCACCCCCCTTAGCATGTTTCGTTCCCGAAACATGGGAAGAACACAAATAATAAGATCTACTCAAAAGAGTAGTCCACTGATACCATGCACGTGCATCTAGCCATCCAAGAGAAAGGTAAACCCTCGATCTCGCTGGTGCCTCGCTCGCTTGAGATGGAAGTTGACCGTGGCCGCTCTTCTGTGTTGATGTGTAGTAGGTGGATCGTCTCTCCTTTGTATCCATCTTGTGGGTGTTGTTGTCCTTGTGACTAACTGGTTGCCATCTTGATGGTTGTCTTGCGGGGTGATGTGGAGTCTCTAGCTTCTATATAGGCCTCATACATACAATACCATGCATCAATACAATGGTTTACTCATACCATCAACTAATACCATGGGCCCATTACATTATTATTAACTACTTGTGGTCCCTTACATGACATGGGTTAACCACCTTATTTATTACTATGGCCCATCCCATTATTACATTATTACCTTGGGTACCTCCCTCAGTACCCCATATTACCCCCCTAGGTACATAACAGCCTACAAGAAAGCCAATTGCATCTTCCCCTTCTTAGAATCGAAGACTGAAAGAAGCCTGGCTTGAGAGCTGGAAGAATGCTTCTAGAACTGGGTGTAAGTATTCAACTTCAATTCCTCATTATTTCTTTTTATTTCACTAAAGACATGGAATATGTCTTCCTCTTTATTCTCTAGAGTGCTTCCAACAATTTGGACTATTTGTTGTTCATGAGAAGTGGTAGATTGAGTTGGAGATTGTATGGACTATTCACCAGATTGTGAATCAATATTCATAGAGACCCTTTGTTTCTTTTTCCTGTGAAAAACCTTAAAGCCTTGGCTTGTTGTCTCTGTTATAGGTGAAGATTGTTCTTCCCTCCCTCTCTTGGTTGTCTTTTCCTGTGCAATTGGAGTTTGCATATTTGATGTAGAGACTGCCTGCTCCTCAACCTCTTGGAGGGTATTCTCTGTCCATTCCAACTGGTTCTTGAACTGTTGTATCTTAGGCCTAGCTGTATGATGATATGGTGTGAATTTATTTTCCACCCTGAGTTTGGAGATTACTCCCAATGGGTCATATGACCAAGAGAAACTGAGAGAAAATTTCATTTTCTTTAGCAGCTTATCAGATTCCTCCCCTGCTGCCCTGGTATTACAAATGAAGGGACCAACTTGAGCTTTAAGCTTAAATTGCAATTTCTTTTTGGTAGCTACAAAATGTACTTCATCTACATTCCATCTTTTCCTCAAGTACTCCAATGCAAAGATTCTAACAGGTAGGTACTTTGGCAGTTTGTAGGGTGGAAGCTCACAACCAAAAACCTTGATTTTTGTGTAGTTCTCGTTGCAATACCAATCTCCTGTTGCAGCTTGATCTATGAACTGAAGTTCTTTGACAATCCCTTCTTTGATCCTTGGTAATGGAGTGCTACTCATAAGGCTGAGGGCTAGATGAATAAATAATTCTATGAATTGCTTATATGTGAATTCTTCTTTCTCCTTCATCCCCATTGAAGTCCAAAAAATCACCAATTGTGGTGATTCTTCTTCGTCAAGTTTCTGCAAAGAAAATGGGAATTTGTCTCCCTAAAAATATATAAAAAGATACACAAGTAATGAAGCATACTTGAATACTTCTTCAGTGTTAAATTTGACAAACTGTTCATGTATGGTTTCAACTATGAAATGACCAAAATCATAAAAAACATTAGGCTTAGAATCATAAGAAAATATGGATAAGAAACCAAGGATGGCTTCATTGACAGACTGATCATAGTGATAACCCAACAAATAGGACAGGATAGTAGTAATATGCCTAGTTCTATTAGGAAACATAGATGAATCATAAGGGGGATTTCTCTTTGGTAGGGGACTACCAATTGCTAAAAATAGTTCCAGGGTTTGGGATCTCTTGGTAAAGTCCAATTTTTTACAAGCTTCTATCAAGTTTTCATGAGAAAAAGGATGAGTTGGTGTAGTGGCAGGGGCCTACAACATTTTCTCAATTGAATCAGTGTTAATAGGACAAAGGATTTCTCAAGTAGGTGAGATAATGGCTCTCTGGATGGGATCACAGGATTCATGGCATTTTATCACGAACTCTAGAGCTATGTGTATTTGTGAAGAAATATAGTGAGGTAATTGGGATTCCCAGAGCCCGTTTTCATCACTCTGGTCAACTAGCTACTCTTCCCACCAACAATAAATTTCAAATAAATCAAATTGAGAAAAAGTCTCAATGATTTTGCAATCCTTATCAACTAATGGAGTATGGTGGAAATCAATCTATGGTTGAATTACAGGATTTGAAACTTCTGCAATTGCTTTTCCCTTGGGAGGCATTTTGTCAAACGAAACTGTAGACTATAAATGACAAAATGGTAAAAGGAGTTACTAGAGTGGAGACAGGTAACTGACAAGTGGACCTGGAAGATGTGCTTGTGAATAGGACAAGCGGTTGAGCTGTATGAGCAGGCGGGCTTGAAGAATATTGGTTGTAAAAGTTAATTGTGTAACCTTTGAAATGCATGACACAGTGTTTATAAAGAGAAAAATGGAGTGGAAGGGCGGCGCCGAATGTTTAAAAATGCATTAATTATCCAACGGGTTAATTAACAGATATTTGGTTATAAATACATGGGAGCGGAAATGAATGGGCAACGGATAGGCAACAGATGATTGGATGGGGGACATGAAGTGAAACGTGACATGGAGGTGATGTGGGGTGGTGGTAACAACTATGAAGGATACCGCATTCGGTGGTAAGACGGAGCAGTTTGTGGTTTTGGGATTTTTAGTCCCAAAATACTAAAAGGTACTTTTGTGGTTTATATAGGCGGTATTAAAGACTGCCCATTTTTCCCCCCTTGCCGATAAACTTCGGATGACGAATGAGGGCCGAAAGGGAGTGTGGGTCGTATGATTGCAGAGGAGTGTGCAGGATGAGAGGTGAGGTGGAGGGATTTTAACATGTGAGCGGGGAATGAACGATGGGGGTTGCGATATGATAGGAGGACATGACGGCTGTGGGTTTGGGTGTTTTAATGAATGAAGTGATAGAATATGAATGAAATAACATAAAGTCTAAACTTTGGTTATTTGAAAAATGATGCGGGAGGTCTATTGAACAACAACTAAATAGTAATTGAACAACAACTGAACAACAATTGAACAACAACCGGTCCCATGTTGACTTCCCTTTAGAACATCACTTCACTCTACGTTGTTGATCTCCTCTCTCCAGATCTAACGGTCGGCAGTGACATCGTAAATTTCATTTCTTCTGCCCAAGATTCATTCACTCATGAATGAAGCGAAGCGATATTGATCCCACGGTCAGTAATCAACAGTCATCCAACAATTGACAACGGTATCGCACAGGGAACTTGCACGATGCTTACCCACCCTCAATGTTTTGATCTTTAGGAAATAACCATTTCATCATCTCAAACTTTCACATTTCTACCTACCTTTCTATTCCTAATATATTTACTTATTCTTCCAGAGTGCATTTGAACTAGCAACCCAATATTTTCCTTTTGATGAACAATCTATCTCTATACCTTATTTCTTCCATTGGCTCAGATTAAAATGTTGAGCCAATTTTTTTTCTACCTATGAGAATTAATTTAAAACAAATCCAATTATGATGCAACTGTATAATTGGATAAAATAACCTAATGTGGCATCTAAACAAATTGCACACAACTATTATTTGTCAAGCTGAATTTAGAACAAAGTAGTGGCATTTAGATTTGCAACACTTTCAAAGCTGATTTGTTTTTCTTTTATGTCTAACCTTACATTTTATTTTTCCTTCATTTTTTAGGGAATCTACCCTAACATTTTCTTTGATATGGACATATTTATCAAAATATTTTCCTAACATTTTTTATTCAATATTCTTTTTGTCCATATCCTATCTTAACATCTTTTAAATACATTTTCATTTTTTGTCTAATTTATTCTAACTTATCAAAACCAAAAAATGTTACAACACTTGGGTTCATGATTTGTCTAGTTGTCAAAATCTCAATCTTTAACAATTTCAAAAATTAGCCATAGGTTAGTGAACTTTCCTACTTACACATTTTCCTTCAAGAATACAACATTCTCTTTTGTAGAAGAGTGTGGAAGTTAATATAAAATTTCTACTACTGATGTATTCAAATTGAAAGTAAAAGATTACAAATTTCATCTACTATTTTGCGGAATGAAAATCACAATTTAGAAACACATGTAATGATATGCAACCATTTAAACACTACAATAACACAATGATTTACAGGGGAACCAAACTACGAAAAACCCCTTCACCACTTTTCATTAATTAGATGAGAATGATAAACTATTACAATGTCTTACTTCGATACTGAAGCACACACTACACTGTAAACCTATTCTCCTGCTGACTTTCTTACTCTGGCCAACACTTAGCCATTTCAAATCCCTAACTAGCTCCTATTTTCTTGCACAATCCTGAAGGAAATTAGCTCCTAAAAGATAAGAATTTTCTCCTATTTTCTTGTGCGATTCCCAAGAAATGATTCACTTGCTTAACTGCCAAGCCTGTACACTCAACTAGTATACAAATGATAATTACAATGTGCCTTTTCCTCCACTCTAGCTAGGAAATTCAAATTCCATGCATGTTTGGGCTATTTTTAGCTGATTGACTAGTTCTAACTGATAGATCACTTAGTTAACGACAGTTCTACTACTCAACTAACCTTCAACTGACTCAGCTAGAGACTTGAGCTCAGTCAATTGAGTCAAACTAAAAATAACTGAGCTAGATTGCTAAATTTTAGCAATCAAAACATGCACAACTTTACTTGTAGCCTATAACTCTAATTCACTGAGTAAAATAGTAGACAAAGGCATGCCACACAAGTTAACTAAAATCAAAGTCATCATGTTGATGTGGAAAATGAAATTACTATATTTGACCAAGGCACAAGCCAAATTTAGCCTTTCTTGCTACAATTTCTAACACTCCCTCTTAAAAGGAAAGGGATTTTGCACCAGCCCTATCCTACACATGTGGAATTCAAATTTTTCTCTTGATAATGCCTTTATCAAGATATTTGCATCTTGCTCCTCAGTTGGAATCTATTGTAGCATCATGATTCTCATTTGCACACAATACCACAAGTAATGGTACTTGATATTAATGTTCTCGGACCCGTCATGAAATATCAGATTCTTAGAGAGTTTAATACAACTTTGATTATCACAATAAATCACTATCAGATCTATCTCCTTATTGAAAAGACCCATAAGTATTTTCCTCATCCATATGGCCTCACATGTTTCTTGGCTTGCAACCATGTATTCAACCTTTGCTAAGTTGAGTGCCAAAAACCTCTGTTTCCATATATACTAGGAAATAATTGCGAACCCAACACTGAATATAGCACCTGAAGTACTTTTCCTGTATGATGGAATCCCTACTTAATATAAATCTGTGAAGCCTTGGAGCTTCACTCCCTCTATCCTCCTGTACCATAACCCATACTCGGTTGTGCCTTTGAGGTACCTCAACACATGATTTTCTTCCTTCCAATACAACTTGGTAGGCTTCACCATGACATGACTCAACTGATTAATTTCAAATAATATGTCGGGCCTTGTGGTCACCAGATACATCAAGGATCCCACAAGTTGTCTATAGATTGCAGCATCTACTGCCTCTCCTTAAGAAACACTCTCCTTCCTTCAATTTGTAGCTAGAGGTGTGTCCACAGGCCTTTAGTTCTCCATGTGAAATCTCCGAAGTATTTCAGAGGCATACTTCCCTTGACTCACAAACAACTCAACATCTCTCTACCATACTTCCAACCCAATGAAGTAATGCATCAAGCCCATGCCTTTCATCTTGAATTCTCTTGCAAGGTCCTTCTTGAGAGGGCAGATGAACTTATCATCCCATGTAAGTGTTAAGTCATCAACATACAAATAAGCTATGTTGCACGGGTTCCCAAACCCGGGGGTGGGGTTCTCGAACCCATCCCAGATTCTCAAACCCAAGTACCAGATTCTTGTACGGATGCTTCTGAGAAGAACCCATAAGAACCGGGTTCTTCTATGAAGAACCGGGTTCTCCATTAAAAAAATTTGGGTTCTTTTGTCTTGACAGGTATGAAGAACCCTGACGATGGGTACTTGGAACTCCAAAATCGGGTTCTCTGGAGTTCATTTTAGTTTTTATTTTTAAATTTTTAATTAATTTAATGGGCTTCCCCTAATATTCCAAGTAGCTAGTTCTGCATCTTTCGAGAGGAATTTCAGTACTTATGCCTTTATCCATTCGGTAAAGAGAAATAGGTTGGGCTCAAAGAAGGCAGAGAACTTAGTGTACATTCATAGCACACTTTGTCTCATATCTCAAAAAGATCTTGGTTACAAGGAGGGTCCTTTCAAGAGATGGGACCCATACACAAATGATGTTATGTGTGTGGGCGAGGAGATACAACCAGATGGCCTTATTGAGCTACCTCTAGTTGCTATGGATGAAAAATAGCCTCAATATGAGAGTGATTCCTACTTGGAGAGCATGCTAATTGAAGATCTGAGTGATGTTGATGACATGGCTTGAGGAAGCCATTGTTCACTATTAGCTATTTTTATTTTAGTATTTTAAAATTTCCTAGTTTTTTTTGGGAGATGCCTTAAGGAAAATTTTGAATGTAGAATGACAATGGACATATATCATGATTCTTTTTAATATGTAAACTCCAATTTGCACTTGATATAACACTAGAAATTTTGAAATTTCATTGTGAATGTTGAATGTTCAATGATGTGCATGTGTAAATATTTAAAGTTTAAATCATAAGTATTTTAGTTTTCTTGTTTAAAGTTGAAAAATATACAAATTCACTTATATTATAATTTTATAAATATAATATTTATATTTATTATATATAAATTATAATATACCCCCGACGAACCCACGCACCCTGTTTCAGAAAATGACATCCCCGTCCCCGTCCCTGTCCCCGTACCCATCCCCAAACCCATGTTTCCTGGAAACATAGCAAATAAGCAAGTTGCCATCTACAATAATGTGATAAAGATTGGCACTTGCTTCACTTTTGGTGAATCCAAATCCACTGAGATATGTGTCGATTTGAATGTACCATGATTGGGGTGTTTGTTTGAGACCATACAAGGCTCTCCTGAGTCTACACACATGTGTCTCCATGTCATATGTCTCAAATCCCTTTAGTTGATCTATGTAAATTTCCTCCTTAACAACACCATTGAGAAAGGTAGTCTTCACATCCATTTGGTGGATCTTCCATCCCATTTGCACAAATAATTCTAGAATGGTTATGATTAAGGAATATCTTCCCACTAGTGCAAATGTTTCCTCATAGTCCACTCCCTCTACCTAAGAGAAGCCTTAGCGACAAATCTGGCCTTGTACTTCTTGGTGTTCCCATCAGTTGCATGCTTCACTTTGTAGATCCAACAGGAACCAACCACTAACTTGTTCTCTAATCTCTACACCAACTCCCATACACTATTCTTCATGATGTAGTCAGACTCCTCCACCATGGCATCCACCCACATTGGTTGAGAAACTGCTTCCTCAAATGAAGAAGGCTTTAACTCAATCAGTTCTGTCATGTAAGCCATATACCTAGTGTACCTATCTGGTGACCTCCTCTGCCTTCTCTAAGATATCGAAGCTCCCACATGCTCCTGCGCATCTTGTATGAATCTGTCAGCTTCTTTGGTTCTATTCCTCCTCTCTCTAAAATACTATGATTGAGTGGGTGCCTCCACTCGGCCTCCTGTCTGCTCCTCCACTTATGGTTGTTCCACAACATCCTAAAGCTTTGCATGAGGCTCCTCATTTGGAGCTAGAAGCTCCTCCTCCAGTGGGGTACTCAACTCTCACTCTAGAGAGAATCTCATAGCCTTCTCCTCATCAAATTTGACAACTCTCCTCACTACAGTCACCCTGAATGAGGGAAAATACGCCCTATAGTTATGTGGTGTCTCTGTGTAGCCTAAAAAGACTCCCATCTTAGTTGTAGGATTAAGTTTCTTCGTACTATCCTTGGAGACATGACAATACATAGTAGCTCCAAAAATTCTGAAATGAGATACATTTGGCTTCCTTCCAGAGAAAGATTCTTTAAGTGTGATCATGCCAAGTATTCTATGAGGGCTCCTGTTTTGCAAATAAACTTTAGTGTTACATGCTTCTGCCCATAGATCTAATGGCAGCCCTTGATTTTGTAACATGGCTCTTGCTGCTCCCACTATGCTTTTGTTCTTCCTTTTAGCCACCCCATTTTGTTGTGGGTTATGGGGTGCTATCAGTTCTCTTCTAATATCCTATTTGGTACAAAATTCTGACGCAGGAAAACCTGCGTATACCCACAATATGCATGTAAAATGCACATATCTGTTTTTTCCCCAAGAGTTTTAACTCTCTACTGAGTCAAATCTTCATTCCTTGATGCATAATGGTTTAAGGCCCCTTACTTAATTCTTATGCGAAATGATTTTATAAATTAACATAGTCTAACTCTTTGTTCAAATCCTTCATTAGGACTCTACACTCTACCTCAGTGAGTCTTGATTAATCCTTAACCTTTATGCCACACACATTAACCAAACCCCATAAACCCTTTATGCTTTGCTTATTTATGGACTTAACCCGCAAACCATCTATCGGTACTTTAATCCCATTATAAGTCTTTTATAATAGAATACACACAAAACATATGTAAACCATACCTTTTCTTAATTCCTTGCCTATGCACGTTTCTCAATGCATGCCTTATCACTATTGCAATCCTCCTTTCTCTTCTCACTAACACATGACTCGTTATCGCATCCGATATGCGATAAACCTATGGACTTCAATATAATATAAACCACATTCATTACTTTCTCGGGTCCACTCTTCTATCATACATCGTAAATCCTTTCGCTCGTTTAACATCACATATCGCATTATTTATCGGCTCTCTCCACATCACACGCTGCATTGGTTAAGGCCCGATACATTACCATGGAATATTTGTAATGCAATCAAATCTCCGATCGCATTGGACATCACAATCACATATCGCAACCGCTTATGGCCCAAGGTTAATTCCTCCCATTGGACTATTGCGATGTGGGATTCCATAATGACCCTCCACCGTTAATCCAATCACTCGATCCAACAGTCAATGATGCTATTGCTTATCGCAAATCAAAATCGTATAAGGCTGGTTCATTTACCCCTAAGTTATGTTGCGATGTGATATTGATCATCCCATTCTCTGCGACTTAATCCCATCTGTTGATCTGTTAGCTCCAATGGACCTTGAGCATTAATGCTTCGCTTCTTCGCTTTTCCTTTTTTTACTTGGGTTTTATGATATTTCTTCAATGGTTCTCTATGGCTCGGGTTACTTATGGTTCTTCATCCTTCCATTGTTTTTCTGCGTGACCCCCTCCTGAGCTTAACTTCGCATGTTATTTAACACAATCCCTCTAGAACATTACTTTGGTTCTTCGAATGGTTTCAAAGGTCCATTAAGATCCACTATCTCATTCTCCTCTCTGTGTTCACCGAATTCCGCCTGTATAGATATGTTATGCAGAATCTCTAAAACACACAAAATTCCATATTCAAATCACACACTTATACAATTTTGAATTAATCTATGTTTATATAAATACACATTTACACAATTTCCTTCTCAAGTCTGATCTTCTAATGTCAGTGGCCTTTGTTTTACAATCTGCCCATAGGCTCACAGTCACACTCTAACCAGCTAACCTATCCAACCTATCTCCCCTGATTTTTCCTTTTAGGCTTACATTTATACCAAGGGATTCTAAAACCAATTTCTGTTTTAGATCCATAAACTCCTCAACAAATTCCTGAAATTTCTTCCTCATCCCTAAGGATCCTCTCTAGTCCCTAAAATCATGAATTAACTCCTAATCTGAGTTTTACAATTAATTCTCAAATCACTCAATCTCTCAACTATCCTAAATCTCTCATATTCTCCTACATTCGAGAATATTTACAAATATGTCTCACAATATTCAATTAATTCCTATCCTCATTAAAATCACTCAAAAGCCTAAATAATTACCTTAATTCACACTTAGGAAATCATCTTCCTTGAAAACACAAGACCCCTATGTCTTACTAAAATACAATGATATTGTTGTGTTGATTGCTCTTGCATCAGACTCCCAAAGTAGAAAATATTCATGATCTCCAGATCATGTGTGTTCATAAGTTAATAGAAAAAATCCAGGGTCCCAAAATTTAGTTTGTAACTACCCAAACGCCTTGCACCTTTGCTGCTGTTGTATGTCTGTTGTATTTTGTTTCATCTTCCTCTCCTTGTCAATCAGGTTCAAATTCAGATCGGTCATCCTTCCAGCTACTATCAATCTCCTCCATATGAACTGTTTCATCATTAGCTGCCATAATTCTTCAATCTCCATTTCCAACACATCTTTGGACTGTTCCATACTCCGCCACTTACTTCTTCCTCTTTCTCTTTGTTTTAGATCATTGTTGCTGCTGTCTACTAACTCTTCAATCTATTGTTTTACTCTTTGAAGTTGTCGAATGCTATCACCTACTCTTTTTCTGAGTATTCTTGTTTGTTCTCTGCTTATTCTGATTGTCTCCCTTTTATCCTTACTCTCTTTCACGGTTATTCCTTTCTGCATGAAATCCTGACTATCCAGCATTCTCTTTGGCGATTGAACATCCCTATTCCATGGATTTAATACTTCCACATAATCCTCTTCCTTCATTTTTATCTGGCTGCTCATATGTACTAAATTTGCTCCAGCATACGCAACTAAACTTGCACTCATAAAACAATTGTTAAAATAAAAATCATAAGGCTTCTGCGCCTTTTCTTCCTTTAGCAACAATTCAACTTGTTGCTCTAATTCTTCCTCCTTTGTCAACACATCAATATGATGTTCTGAATTCTCAACAGAATTCGCGAGACTGTCAGTGAGTCTCTCCTCCACATCATCTGCTCTAATGATGTCTTTCTTATTTTGTTCACTGTAATGAAATCCTTCCTCTGCAATCACACTGTCATACTCTGAGTTTCCTAGCAAATACTCCAGCAATTCAATTTCTCTATGACACTTCATAAGTACTTCATCATTACTTATGATTCCTACATTCATACACATTATCAATCTAAAAATTACAAGGTTCAACAATTTCATCTGTTGCTTCACATATCAGTTCTTCAGAGTGAATTTCATCTCCTTCCACAAGAAATTATTCCTGTGTTGTCACAAATTCAAACATAAATGTATTAATAAGTTACTTTTGCTGCAATAATTCACTGCTTTCTTCATTCACGAGACATTCTTCATCATTCTTGACTTTAGAGTTTTTACCTTTTAAAAGATACTCTCCCATACTTTTGACAACTTCAAAATATTGGTCACCCTCTGCAAAACCTGTAATCACATCAAAATTATTAGATTTAACAATATAAGGTTTTACATTCTCTTGCTAGTCTACATTTGCCCAACAGTTCAGAAAATCATCAATAATTCCTTCTTCTTCACCCAAAACTTCACCTTGCTTTGGTTCACAAATAAACATTTCCATTTCCAACTCAGCTTCTTTGAGTTTTCCCATCAGCCACCTTACTTGCCTCTGTTGTAGCTTCCTCTATAACTTATGCCACTTTACTGGCTTCTTCTTTAAGACCCAACCTTGTCTTTGACTTTCCTTTAGTATCATCATCAATACATCGAGGTGTTCTTTCATCTCAACAATATCTTTGTCAAGTTCCTCTTGACTCATTCTCTTGCCATTTGCCTTGGCATCCTCCTTCTTCACTTTTCTTCTGCTATGGTCTTCTTTAGAACATCTACTATGATTTTCATTAGTCATCATCCTCTCCATCTCTATCTTTATGAGCTCCTTACTCAATCACTATGAGCTACACTAAAGCCTCTACAATAGATTGTCTTCCCTGCTGCCAGTTACCTCACCAAGCTTTCCCGTGTACTCGGTCTTTTGGCAAGAACTATGGTTCTCTATCTCTGGAACCTCCTTTGAGCACTTCTCTATGCTCCTTCTAGGCTTCAACTCATCTACACCTCTCAAGAACACAACTGTCCTCTTGTATTTCAATCACCATGAAATACTTGGTTCTGAACACCTCTTCTTTCACTTAGGGAGTCTTACCAGCTTCCTTCATTACTTAGCAATTATACCCACATCCTTTTGTGGAATTTCCTTTGTGATCTGCAACAATATCTCTACAGTAATAAGTCTCCTTCTTGCTATCTATGCCTCACTAAACTTGAGCTCAATCTATTAGCATATCTTTGGCTCTTTCCTCTGGAACCAATTTGAGCACCCCTCGCTCTAGGTTGCTGCAACCTTCTCACCTTCTTATGCTGTCACCTGTGTATCAATATAAAAACCATACATTATCCAATCTTCAAATCAACTTAAAACAAAACATGACATCTCACCTTCAAGATATCTGCATGATCTTGTTCCACCATATTCTGTACTTCGAATGGATTGTAGACTGTCTCTTGCATCTGCAAGTCCTAATAGCCTGTTATACCTTACCTCTGTGTGCTTACTATTTTTTAGATTAAAATCTGATCACCTTGCCTGCTTTCATCAGCATTATCCTATATATACACCTTCAGAATATAATTTTGTTCTAAACTCTTTTAAATAAATGTTCACATAGAATTTCTTTGCGCTGCCTTAATACCAAATATTTCAATTATAATTATGCTCTGATACCAAAAAGATGTAGGAAAACCTATGTATACCTACAATATGCATTTAAAATTCACATATCTGATTTTTCCCTAGGATTTTTAACTTTTTGCGGAGTCAAATATTCATTCCTTGATGCATAATGGTTTAAGGCCCCTTACTTAAGTCTTACATGGAATGATTTCATAAATTAACATAGTCTAGCTTTTTGTTCAAATCCTTCATTGGGACTCTACACTCTACCTCATTAAGTCTTGATTAATCCTTAACCTTTATGCCACGCACATTAACTAAACCCCATAAACCCTTTATGCTTTTCTTATTCATGGACTTAACCCGCAAACCATCTATCGACACTTTAATCCCATTATAATTCTTTTATAATAGAAGACAAACAAAACATATGTAAACCATACCTTTTCTTAATTCCTCCCCTATGCACATTTCTCAATGCATGCCTTATCACTATTGCAATCCTCCTTTCTCTTCTCAATAACACATGACTCTTTATCACATCTGATATGCGATAACCATCTGGACTTCAATATAATATAAACCACATTTATTACTTTCTCGGGTCCACTCTTCTATTGCACATCGCAAATGCTTTTGCCCATTTAACATCACATACCACATTATTTATTGGCTCACTCCACATCACATGTCGCATTAGTTAAGACCTGATACATTACCATGGAATATTTGCGATGCAATCAAACCTTCGATCGCATCAAACATCACAATCACATATCACAATCGCTTATGGCCCAAGGTTAATTCCTCCCATTGGACTACTGCGATGCAGGATTCCACAATGATCCTCCACCATTAATCTAATCACTCAATCCAACGGTCAACGATTCTATTTCTTATCACAAATCGCAATTGTATAAGGTTGGTTCATTTACCCCTGAATTATGTTGCGATACAATATTTATCATCCCATTCTCTGTGACTTAATCCCATTCGTTGATCTGTTATCTCCGACAAACCCTGAGCATTAATGCTTCGCTTCTTTGCTTTTCCATTTTTTACTTGGGGTTTATGATATTTATTCAATGGTTCTCTGTGGCTCGGGTTACTTCATGGTTCTTCATCATTCCACTGTTCAATTACGTGACTCCCTCCTGAGCTTAAATTCACATGTTATTTAACACAGTCCCTCCAGAACATTACTTTGGTTCTTCAAATGGTTTCAAAGGTCCATTACAATCTGCTGTCTCATTCTCCTCTATGTGTTTGCTGAATTTCGCTTGCATACATATGTTATGCAGAATATCTAATACACACAGAATTTATCATTCCATATTCGTATCACACACTTATACAATATTGAATTAATCTATGTATATATAAATACACATTTACACAATTTCTCTCTCAGGCCTGATCTTCTAATGTTAGTGGCCTTTGTTTTACAATTTGCCTATAGGCTCACAATCACACTCTAACCAGCTAACATAACCAACATATCTCCCCTAATTTTGCCTTTTAGGCTTACATTTATACCAAGGGATTCTAAAACCAATTCTTGTTTTAGATCCATAAACTCCTCAACAAAATCCTGAAATCTCTTCCTCATCCCTAAGGATCCTCTCTAATCCCCAAAATCATGAACTAACTCCTAATCTGAGTTTTACAATTAATTCTTATTAATACCTTCACACTCTTTTAAACCCTACACTACATTGACAAAACACTAAAGGCATCACAAAAGTATTGCTACCTTTCTCCTCCATATACTTGTCAATGTAACCCTTTGATACTTTGACCTAGCTACCTGGTTTTCATCCCTAATCTAGCATCAAAACCCTACAAACTCAAAACCTACCTGAGCCTAGCATACCTAGCCTAATATTATTTTACATTCCAGTCAACCTTTGGCTGTGATTTTATAGAGATATCCCTCTCTATTTTGGTAGGGCTAGCTACCAAACTAAAAACTTGGTTTGAGGTTACCTTCGTTGATCTCCTCTTCAGCTTGGAACATTGTGGAGGATATCATTTTGGCGTCGTTGCAAGGGTTCGAAAGATCATATCCTCCCTGGGAAAGAACGACAAGGATCGGATCTGATTTGTTGATGGTGAATAGTGATCAAACACAAGAAAGGTTATGCATCATTCACTTGGAAACTCTAAATCAATTTCAAATTTAAGTTAAAGACTCCACTGGAGGATCAACCTTACCAACAGAAAAATGAAAGGAAAATATGGGAAGACTAGGTATTCAAGTTGGACTTTCATCCAAGACTTCATGTTCTTTATTGCAAATTTTTTCTTCTCTTTTCCTGAGAATGTCAAGAAGGTTTTCCAAAGTATATTGTATTTAAGAAAAGATCCTAGACCCACATTTGATTCCTTTCCTTTGAAGATTGCGAATACAAATTTTGATTTTGATCAAGACACTTCTTCCGAATCTTATGTTGACCATCTTCAACTTGATGAGCCTCAAGACATCAAGAATAATCCTATAGCTTTTGTACATACTCCTATACCTTGTAAAATTATAGATAGATACAAGCCACTCATCTTACCTCCTATACTCCATGATTTCCTTGAAAATTATTACAAATATCTTCCAAGGTTGAAGGAAAATCACACAACCATAAAACCATATGCACAATATGCACAGAAAATTAACTCACAGAATAATACACTGGTGGAAAAGGCAGAGAACCATCATGTGGTCTCTCATGCTCATGTAATTCTCTCTTATTCAAATAATTTAATAATACATTTAAATACATGAGCAAGTGGTCTTAAGATAGTGCATCTATCTTAGACTCACTTGGTTGAGACAATTTCTCAACTTAAACACTAATTTAGGAGAGCTTGTTGGAGAGAATCTCTCATCCAAACTAGAATCCTTGGTTTGAGGAGTTCTCATGATTTTATTTATTTAATTTAATAGTTGGATTTATTATTGATTTTTAATAGAGTGACGCTAACATTCCCCCCCACCTCCCCCCAATGATAAACCCAAAACGAACAAGGAACCATCTTCAAAGTTCTCAAGTTGATCCCCAAAAAAAACATTTGCCTGAAAAGCCACCAAAGCTGGATGCTAGAAAAAACTCAAATCTTAAGAGAACGTGAATCAGTTGCATGTTTGATTCATCTCTGAATGTCACTTGACAACTCCATCATGTGCCAAGCCACAAAATGATCCAACTATCCTTTTTCTTGAAAACAACATCCGGTGTCCACCGACACAATTTGATGAACGCCCATTGGCGTATTTGATGATGATGATCGCCCACTGGCTAATGACGATGCCCGGTGGTTGCTTCATTGATGTTGTTGAGACTTTTAGTCTGACAACCACTTGCCAATTTCATTGAACTTTCCCCCCCTTTATCAGCTGAAAGGAGAGACAATCATCTACATTTGATATCGGATCTGCCCCCCCCCCCCTTCAAGTGTTGGAGAGTTTCACTGTTGTACTCCCCCATTCAACTGCACGAGAGTACCATCGTCATTTGACTGTTGGCTGCAATATGTGTGAGTGAATCCGATTGTAAAAATTGTACAATCTTCTGGCTGCGGATGACCATTCCCAGGGATCAGTCCATGAATAATTTATCTTCAATCTGGCCGACTGTTGTTGGTTGCAACATTTCTCTGATGTATGATTGGACTTGCCATAATGGCTACAAGGATGGAGATCAAAAAATTGATCTTCTAGATGACCGGTTCTTTGACAATGAGAAAATTTTGGTTTGTCTGCAACTTGAGGTTGCATGCATTTCTATTTGTGTGCGCTTTCAGCTTGTGTGCATTGATGTCTGTTTGCAACTTGTGGAGAACTTGCTGAGGTGATATGTTCAAGCAATCTGACACTGACGAACTGAATGGGCTTTGAATAATCAGGGATATGTAACTTGTCGTTGTCTTCGACATATCCTAAGCCGCATCGATTTCGATTACTTTGAATTTCTTCCCATGGCTTGATGATGGGTTTGGAAGAAAGTTGAACTGGAACAACTTCAACACTTGAAGCTGGTTGGATGAATGAGTTCGAATGATCAGCTGAATCTAGAAAAGACTTGGAAGCAACAAGCTTCTCTTGAAGGAAATCAATCGTTTCCTATGCATGTTGAAGATGCACTTGAATATCAGCAAGAGTTGATTTGCTGATTTGCACTATGTCTTCAGCAGTTGAGAGGATCAAATTGTTAATAATTTTTAATAATTGAATGTTTTTCGCCATGTGAACTGGTTGGACCTCATGCTCACTTGCTTTTAATACTTGCTAGATTTGTAAAACTCACTCGCTTGATGTATGATTGATTGTTGCACACTCGCTTGAACTTGTTTTAACAATTGATTGTTTTAACTCTTGATGTCACGCTCGCTTGATGATGATTGCTTTGCTTGAATGCTTCACTAACACTTTATGAATGCTTCAATCAACTTCACACTAGCTCGTTTGTTGTAGACTTCATGCTTTGAACTTTCACACTTGATTTGGTTACTTGACACGCTCACTTGATCTTAGTGCGTTTGTTGTAGACACATGCTTGTTTTGATGCTTACTTGAAGATTAGAAGTCACACTTGCTTGCTTTGCTTGCACTTACTTGATTGATTATTGACACTTTGTGCTTTCTTGAATGTACTCACTGAAGGTGTTGATTTTTAAAAAAAGAAAGGGTGTTGAAAACTGTTGAAAATGCACCCAAGAGACAAATGACAAGTTCAATCTTGATGACTTAGTTGAAGACTTACTTGACTTAATGTATTCACCTTGACAATTCAAATTAGGGTGTCGGTTACAATTGAGAATGAACTCGTACAATTCAACTCAATTTTTCTTTGATTACAATCCAACTTACAAATGATGATTTGCAAGTTACAGTTTTGTATTGAGCTTATTAAAAAATGCTGCAAGTGCAATTGCCAAAAAATTGTTGTTGAATGGCTGCAAAAATTGTTGATAGAGATGACAACTTGATTGGATGTTGATGTAGAAATGTTGTCTTGGCTTGAAATACTTGATTTTTGTAGCATCCTTAACTTGATTTCTTTGATTACATGATGTGAAATGTGCTTGCTGGGAAGATTATCTTATCAAGTTGATGATGTGACAATTTGTGCTTGTGTACTTATGTGCATGTAGTTGTTTTAAGCATAATACAAAGAGATAATTTTAACACAAGTCATGCACATGCATTCATTACACACGGTGTACCTAAAATCCCCTTATTCAATTTCGGGCAGATCTAGGACATCATTCTTCACCTTCACAACATTATCATTGAAACTTCTCAAACAATGATAATTCCAAGCTTGCACACCCTTGAAGCAACTTTGCAATTACAACTTTAACTTTGACTTGACTTTGAAATGAATTTGATTGAGTCACTCCAAAAATTACAAACTAAAATCAATTCAAAACTAGAAATAAAAACCATACCTTATTTCTTCACATCTTATCTCTCCATTAAAAAACTTCAAATAAAATCTCCTTATTACTCCAAAAATTTACAAACAATAAATATACCTTATCTCTCCAGCAAAGGATTCTTCACTTTTTAGATTCAACTTTAAATTTCCTAAAAAAAATCTTTAATAAGTTGGATTTTTTTTTTTGTCCTCCACACTGGCTACTGGCTGGCTTAAGCTAGCTCACGCTGGCTTCTTCCTGGCTTGCACAAATATGACAACATCCATACCATCCCCTTTCATATAAACCTTGATATCACATCATGTAGTTACATGCAATGCTCCTCCTTCTCATTTCTCCAGAACAAAAAACGCAGCCACCAATAATTAAAAAACAAAAATTAAATCTCTTTTGTCCATCAAATTGAACTTGGTTTTTTGAACATGTCTCCTCTCAACAAACATTTGCGATCATCATTTTCCACCTGTAGAAATTGCTATCTCTCTTTGGGATTCACCTACATGATCTTCATCGATCCCTTTTATCCAAAAATATTTTCACAATTTCTCTGCCACACTACAAGTAAGTCTTATAATTAATATAGAGTTTTCAGTAGCAATAGAATTTCCAAAAATTACCCGGGAAAACCAATATTGACCTGCACGTAGCTGCAATTGCATAGAAATGGAACGATTATCTTTTCCTTATCTCTTCTTCATCCATAAGTAGCCTAGGATTCTTGAACTTCCGAATTTAGAGTTTCTTTCAGTTGCTCAGAAAAATGAAAATCTCTTGCAATGGAAACTCAACGTCAGCTTCAGGTCTTGGCACGGATTCCTGTGGGCAAAAGTGGCAATATATCTATTTCTCAAGGCCCACAGTGGCCCAGATTCAGGTCCAGAAAGTTGGGCTGGTATGTACTCTGCCTTCCAATTTCAACCAACTCACAGAACCATATAACATTGGGCTACAGAGGAACAAGTTCTCAGGAGCCTTACCCACTTTCAATGGGCTAGAAAAACTGCGATATGCCTATCTGGGCACGAACAATTGCGATTTTATTCCAATAGATTTCTTTGTGGGCTTGACGAGTTTGGAGTTCTTGTCCTTGGAATACAATAATCTGAATGTGACACATGGATGGAGTCTTCCCTCGAACCTTCAAGGGTTAGCTAACCTGAGTAACTTCTATTTGTCTCAGTGTAACCTTGTTGGTCCTATACTAGATTTTCTAGGGAAGATGGCTTCTTTATCGATCGTTGAATTGGCCTATAATAGTCTCACATGACCCATTCCCTCATCTTTCAATGGGACTAGACTGCAAACTTTTCAGCTCAGAAAGTGACTTTAACAGTCCCGAGAAAGAATCTTGCACTAAATAATCCCGCCAGTTTTATAGAGAGATATTCCTTCTAGTCTTCGAGAACAATATTTTAGTCTTTCAAATCCATTCTCTATAAATGAGGATAAACAACAAAATTATGATATCTTGTCGGATTCTCCTCTAGCTTCCAAAGCTAAGAAAAGCAATGGAAAGGACCTTCCTTGTGAAGCTTGGTTGAAATGCCATGCATCTTCTTTGCTATCCCAGGCCCGAGAAGCAAATACGCTATGGCCGATTGCTATGGCCGTTGCATTGACGAGGCTTGTGGTTTTGGGGCAACAATGGTAGCAGGAGAGATGGCAGAATCAGTAGCTCAGATCACAGCTGAGTGCAAAGGATGAGAAAATCATTCAACAGATGAGAATACCAGAGGAATGGAGATTTCTTACGATGTGAATATTGAGGACTTTCCAGAAAGTGTAAAGATTGATGAATTTGTCAGAAAATATGACCTTAAAAATGATAGTCGTAGCAAGGATTTGAAGGACGGGGAGGAAATTGATGCAAATGTTGACAATTTAGAGATTTCTTATAATGATAAGATGGAGAGCTCGTTTTAGAATCTACATCACTGCACCGAAAGTCTCTGGAGCACTGAATTATTTCGCGGAAACTCGATGAAAATTGCTGTGGTTATAAGGAAGACACTGATGATGACACTGATGATAAAAGTGAGTCTAGTGAGAAAGATCATGGTTTTACAACATCCTATGATTCCTATAGATTTAAAGGAAAGAAAAAGTTTGCTGATGGAAAGGAGCAACAAGATCATTATGCTTTATTGCGACTAGGCCATTTACGTTACCTTGCAATTGAAGATCAGATTCGTAAAAGCTATCATGAAAGATCAGAGCCGTGACTGTCAGGAATTGGAGGTTTCCATTGGGGAGCAACTTGTTTCACTTCTTTATCTTGAACTAGATAGTGAACTCATGGCTATAGCATGTGCTGCTGAATCAAAATGCAAGGATGAAAAAGCACATGGTGCAGTTTCAGCCCATGAGAGCGAAGGTCCTAATATTGTTCCCTTTGAATAATAAATCCTAAGCTCTAATACCACATGAAGGAAAATCACACATCCATAAAACCATATGCACAATATGCACAACAAATTAACTAACGGAACAATACACTGGTAGAAAAGGCAGAGAGCCATCATGTGGTCTCTTGTGCTCATGTAATTCTATCTTATTCAAATAATTTAATAATACATTTAAATACATTAGCAAGTGGTCTTAAGATAGTGCGTCTATCTTAGACTCACTTGGTTGAGACAATTTCTCAACTTACACACTAATTCTAGTTGGAGAGAATCTCTCATCCAAACTAGAATCTTTGGTTTGAGGAATTCTCATGATTTTATTTATTTAATTTAATAATTGAATTTATTATTGATTTTTAAGAGAGTGAGGCTAACACAGGTTTGATGGAGAATATGGTAACATCACTACTGAAAAACACATTTAGAATTTTGAAAAATTTCTTGACCTTTTTGAGGTTGAAGAAGATGATGTTAGTATCAGGATTTTTTATTTATCATTGCAAGGTGAAGCTAAGCAATGGTTCAAAAACTTACCAGCTGCAAGAATTTTTTATTTCCATCAGTTTTTGAAAGTATTCCTTGATAAATGGGTGATCAAGAGGAATCCTTTTCTGATTTTAGAAGAATATAATCATTTGGAAAGACAACCAGGAGAAACAATGCAACACTTTTCAGATAGATTCAATCAAGTATACCATTCAATGCCTGCTGATATAAAACCGCCTCCCAATTCAGCTCTCTTACACTACCTGGATGCCTTTGATTTAGAAATGGCATTTCAATTGAGAGAAAGTAACACTACAACACTCAAAGAAATGCAGAACAGTGAAATGGCTATGGAAGCTAATATGTTGGTCAAATGGTCCAGGTTGAAGGAGGTAGAGAGGGAGAACATAGAGAAGGAACACCTGACATTTTCAGAAGTGAAGCTCAGCATTTTGGTAAACAAAATGGAATAAATGATGCAAAAGATCACCATGAGAGATGAATTTGTTGTTTAGAAACACCATGTTCCGCTTATTGATGAAGAAGAAGAGGTTGTTGATCCTAATCATTTCCTACTTGTTCTAGTTACCATAGACCAGAAAATGATTGTTTTATGTATTCATTTATGGACAACCATGAAAGTGGATTTGTAGATCAACCCGTGGAGAATCAATTTACTGATCTAATATGTATGCTTGATGTCATTCCTTACATTGATGATTTACCCAAGTATGATCAATATGATGATGATTATGTTGTTGAAATAGAGGTTGAATCTTGAAGGCAATCAACAACATGTTTTTGGGAGGAAGAAGTTCAATTACAATAGCACAAATATAGCACTCGGCGTGTGCATATCAATCATGACAACAATGAAGAAAATGTAGGAAATTTCAGAGTAAGTGAAAGGTATTTTCCCTTGTATTTCACTTCATGTCAAATTCTGAGAAAAAACTTTATCAATTGTAGAAACCAACAATCCTTCAGTTTTGATATTGAGCATGTAGAAGACAATGAATTTCTTGATCTCAACAACTTACCCTTGTGTTTCTCCTCATTTGAAAAAATAAGAGAAAACTATAAGGTGGCCAAGGAAGCAAATAAGCAAGTTAACAGCAGTCTGCAACCTTCTCCTAAAATTGTTGAGAATGTTGTTTGTAATATAGAGCCATTTTTTAGTCCACAATCATGGTTACCAAGCAACATTAAGTTTGAAAATGTAGCTAAAAGTGTTGAACATGAAGATCTTATACAAGATCATTCAATTTCATCAGAACCGATCCACAATAGGTTACAACAACTTCCTCATCTTTGCAGTGATCCAGTAGGAGATTATTTGGATGAGTTTTGCAGTTAGAGTGGTCCTTCTTTGGTTGTTTATGAGCCTGAAAGAAATGGGTAAGGGATATTTAGCTCCGAAAACATCATTGTTGTCTTGTTCATCATAAATCACATCACGTTCATGTTGGAATTATGTTTCTGGTATGGTTATATGTTACAGATGTTGTACTTGATGGCAACACCCATGGCATGGCTCTCAATATGATGAGAATTAAGAAGTACGCAGGAGAAAAGTTCACAGAATTTTATGTAGAGAAAAGTTTATAAAAGTTTATTTCATGTGGAGAAAAGTTCACGGAATTTTTTGCAGAGAAAAGTTTATTTCATGTGGGAAAACTTACCTTTGGTCCATGGTAGTTAGTCCTTGGAATTTGAACCTATGGTTTTTGGACCATGGCATCTCGACAGACGTTTTGATCCCTAGTATTGAGTTGATGGTATTGGTTTGTTATGGTTTTGGCCCGTGGTATTGGTCCATGATTTGAGGAAGAGCTTGCCTATATAAAGCAAAGGAGATCATTTTGCTTGTGTATGCTTTTGGGTTGAATATCTTAAGATCTGAAATATTGGGTTATTGTTTCAAAAGCTCAATCTATATGAAAGTGAAGTAGAAAGCGAATCTGTGAAGGGTGATCTCTTGAGCACTGCAGCTGCGGAAGTGCGGAGGCGCCGCAGGAGACGCCATAGGAGGCGCCGCAGGAGACGCCGTA